>JADBJO010003268.1:137500-255263 GCA_016801955.1 Conus betulinus
CTCTCTCTCTCTCTCTCTCTCTCTCTCTCTCTCTCTCATTCCTTTGTTTTGTTTTGTTTGGCTGGTTTTTGTTGTGTTTTTTTTCTGAACGCTTCATATGATCTGTTCAAGATTAATTGTGTGTTTTTAGAAAAAAAAAATTAATATTGTATTTATGTGATCTGATCTGAGTGAGTCATTTAATAGCCTTGACCATGGATAAGTTTTGTCATGTTACGTAAACATGTCATAATACGTGGTCCTTTGTGTATGGAATTTGTTTACTTTGAAGTCCAAGATACTTGGGTTACTCAGCCATTAGACTTGACATGTGATTCATCGCTAAACAAAGTGCTGTTTAGTGGTGGACTTCATGGTCATTGAATGTGGTTTATCGCTAAACAAAGTGCTGTTAGTGGTGGACTTCATGGTCATTGAATGTGGTTTATCGCTAAACAAAGTGCTGTTAGTGGTGGACTTCATGGTCATTGAATGTGGTTCATCGCTAACAAAGTGCTGTTAGTGGTGGACATCATGGTCTTTGAATGTGGTTCATCGCTGAACAAAGTGCTGTTAGTGGTGGACTTCATGGTCATTGAATGGACAGTTACTTTACTGTCTTTTTTCTTTTATAATACTATCCTCTTGAAAGAAGAGTTAGTGGGAGGTGATCAGTTGCAGACAATTGTGCGTGTGTGTGTGTGTGCTTGTGTGTGTGTTGTGTGTGTGTGTGTGTGTGTGTGTGTGTGTGTGTGTGTGTGTGTGTGTGTGTGTGTGTGTGTGTGTGTGTGTACTTGTTCTGTTTTTCAAAAAAAAATTTAGAATTGGACTTCCTCTTTATTTCTTTTTAATTAGTATTTAAAAGACACTCATTTCTGGATTTCTGCCCAGTAATAGCACAATCATAAAGTTAACATAATAATGAAGTAAAAGGTTGTTGAAAAGTTTTCTTATTTACTAGTAAGAAAAAGCTTGTAATTTACCAATTTTATTAACATTTTGTTATTTTTGATTAATTTTTATATAAATCAACATTTAGCATTCATTTTTTTTTTCTTTATTACTTAGTGCTCTCAGTACTTTATTCAATCCTTCAGAAGAAAACACCGCTTTGGCCTTCACATTTGAACCATCTTGGTCAGGCTGTTCCTGTTCATATTTTCTGGTTGAATGCATATGAGCCTGGACAGGCAGGGCTGGAGGTGCAGGGGGTCAGCTGTGATAGCTATCTGTAACTAGTTGAAGGAACTTCCACCCTGTGGGAAAAGGCTGGGAAGACGATGATTTTTATCAGCACAAGGAATATGAAAAGAATGTTCAGTGCATGCATGTACTGTTAACGAATTAGCCAGTCATGGTCACAGGGTTACAAAGATGGCGATGGAAGCAGTAGGTGTGGTGCAGTGGATAGTGTTCAGATTGCACCATTTTCACAACACGTCAGACACTTTCTAGATTTATTTTTGGGGAATAGTTTTGACATTTCATAGTAATTAAAGGGCTTAGCAAGGTGTTTAAACATCTTTTTTATGATTTTGTTTATTGTTTATTGAATGACACTAGAGTTATGTCATTCTGACGAAGGTTTTCGAGATTATAGTCATTAACGTAACCATTTCAAACAAATCTCTCTAAACTGTAAGTTTAATAAGGTATTCTTTCTTGACCACAGAAAACACACTTTTACATTTCTTCTTTACTTCATACATTAGTGAATTTGAGATTCACGAAGTCAAGAAACTATGTGAAAAGTGATAGGCTTCAGCATGTTACATTACGAACAGCAAAGAAAACCATCATTTTCTGAACTTTATGAAAAACAATAAATGCACACTGAAATGAAAAAGGTTATTGTTGATTTACATGATATTTTAATTATTTCTAAAGAAACCAACATATGAAGAAAATATTGAAACGATTTATGTTGTGTTTTATCTCTTTTATATTGAGCACATTGTGAATGGATCCAACATTGCAATTGTATACTTTTAAATGCTAGATTTAGCTCTTAGTAAAGATTCCCTGTTTTTAGAGACTTTATTAAAAAAAAAATACACAAATTTTCTCTTTGTCTGCAGTAGATGTATGTCCCAACAAAGACTCCTCTGTAAGGATCCATTTACAAAGATTTACGTAGGTCATGAAAGAGAGATCCAGCTATAATTTACTTCTGGCTTTTTGTTGTCATTGAAGTTCAAATGGAAAAAGGAAAATATTTGACAGTTTTTTTTTTAATTTTATATCTGCTGTTTTGCTACATGTTATGAGATGAAATGACAAGTTTTTTTTAGTTCATTTCTACGGGAAATTCATGTTGAAATAGAACAAAAAGCACAACTGACTGAAAAAGAGACCAAACCAGACCTAACCAAACCGATCAAAATAGTTTTTCTCCGACTCCTGGAAGTTTGCTCGTTTTGAAATTTGTTAGGTCCAGTCATAACGGACATTGATTGCGTTATGTAAGATCAAATGAATAGATTGGAGTCTGTTGGTGACTGTTGTTTCATGGCATATTGCAGCAAGGAGACACTGCCATCTATTGGGCAGCCCGACAGGGTCACCTGGAGGTCATCAAGTGTCTGCATGAAGCTGGCTTGTCACTGGACTCTCAGAACAAGGTAACATTAACATGGGGAAGAAAGTATTTGCCTGTGCTTACAGCATTCCAGACAATAAACTGAAAGTGAATTGTATTGACAGTTTTACAGAAAAATGCTCAAAAGACTTGATTCATCTTCTGGTTTTCCTTTTTTTCTTTGTTATTGGAGAAAAAAAAAAAAGCAGAGATAAAGTGATGTTAACGTTTGCTTTTTTTTTTGTTGAAGTTACAAGTTTGTTTTAAATTGCTGAGTGGCATTATCTCCGAGGAATGAAGAGAAAAATCACCAAGGAATGAAGATGGTTTTTGGTTTTGCAGAGGGTTAGATGGTAGACATGACCCTCTTACCACCAGTTTATTTGAGAGAGCTAGCCCCACCATTTTAAGCCCAATTGGAATTCGGAACTACTTGGCCGCCATACTTTTGCTTCATTTTATATAGAGTTGCAAAGTGAGGCGACTGCAGGCGGAAATGTAAATGAATTTTAAATGAAATTGATCATATCAACGCCCATCTTGCGCTGAAGTGAATGAAGATGAGTGATTGTTCGTTCATTTTCATTGTCCTGAGTGTTTTGTATCTTGCCTGAAGAAGACCTAAGAGGTCGAAACGCGCATCATGTTTTGTCTTGTGATTTGTTTGTCTACGTTTTCTTGGTGGTTCTCTGTTAACTTCATTAAAATTTATATATATATATATATATATATATATATATGTGTGTGTGTGTGTGTGTTTTCCCTTTAAATTATTACCTCATGTGCTAGGCTTACACCATGTTCGCTTTTCAACAAAGTATCCTTTGGTACCAAAATTTTGAGACCATCGAAGCCATTTTCATTCATTAGATTTTAAAACTTGCTTAGAAATATGATTAGTTTTCATTGCACGTGAGTTGTCTTGGTAGCAGCCACAGTCCCAGATTGTATGAGTGGGGAGTCCAAAAGATCCTTAGTTTATGAATCCATCTTTATAGTCATTTGAATGATAAATGAAGAATCCATCACTGTCAGTTCAGTTTGAAGAATTCATCACTGTGATAATTTAGGCATGAAGAATCCATCACTGTGTTCAATTGAGTATATGAAGAACCCACCACTATGGTCATTTGAGTGTGAAGAGTCTGTAACTGTGGTCATTAATTTTAGTATGGAGAATTCATCATTGTGGTCTTTTTAATATGAAGAATTCATCACTGTGGTCATTCTCATTTGAAGAATTCGTCATAATGGTCATTTGGGTTTGAAAAAAATTATCACTGCTTTCATTATTTGCATGAAGTATTCGTCACTGTGGTCATTTTAGTAGAGAAAATTCATTACTGCAGTCATTTTAGTATGATGAATTCATGACTGTGGTCTTCTGAGAATGAAGAGTTCATCACAGTGTTTTTAAAAGTTTAAACAGTTCATCACTGCATTCATCTAGGTATGTACAGTTCATCAGTTTGGTCTGTTTAGTATGAAAAACTCATCACAGTGATCATTTCAGTGTGAAGAAGCCATCACAGTGGTCATTTTCGTTTGAAGAAGTCTTCACAGTGATTATTTTAGTTTGAAGAAGTCATCACAGTGGTCATTTTAGTTTGAAGAAGCCTTCACAGTGATTATTTTAGTTTGAAGAAATCACAGTGATCATTTTAGTTTGAAAAAGTCATCACAGTGATCATTTTAGTTTGAAGAAGTCATCACTTTGGTCATTTTAGTTTGAAAAAATCACAGTGATCATTTTAGTTTGAAGAAGTCATCACAGTGATCATTTAAGTTTGAAGAAAACATCACTTTGGTCATTTTAGTTTGAAAAAAAAATCATCACGGTGATCATTTTAGTTTGAAGAAGTCATCACAGTGATCATTTTAGTTTGAAGAAGTCATCACTTTGGTCATTTAGTGTGAAGAATTGGTCACTGCAGTCATTTTAATGCAAAGAATTTATTACTGTCATCATTTTAGTGTAGAAAATTCACCACTATGATCATTTCTGTATGAAGAATTAATCACTGAGGTTATTTTAGCTTGAAGAATTCATTATCATGGTGTTTTCAGTCTGAAGAATTCATCATTGTTATTTTAGTTTAAGAATCATCATTGTTGTCAGTTTAGTGCAAAGAATAGCTTAATTAAAATTAAGAATCCATCATCATAGTATTAAGATAATGATGGCAGAGAAAGGTGTTTTATCATGATTTCTTAATGTATTGTTGTTGTCATAAACAGAAAGTTATTGAAACTGAAATGATTGTTTGAAGAAGCAGGAGATGGATTTGAAGGCTGATCCTGTATAATATGGTGCTATGGGTCACCGTTATGTGCATGGTTGCAGTCTGGAGAGACTGCTCTACACGTAGCTGCGCGTTATGGACATGCTCATGTTGTGGAGTTTCTCTGTGGAGCTGGAGCCAACATTAATGTCGTAGACAGCGTGAGTTTGCTTTGCTTGCTGCTGTTGTAAGAATGGTTGTGCATCAAACAGTTCTATGTTTATTTTTGAGCAGTTTGAGAACAAGATTTGCATGATTTTGGTGTGTTGAGTTTGTTTTCAAGGTAGACAACACTTTGGATGTATTTTTTTCTGTGTGAGCAAATTTTTTTCTGATGTCTTTGTCAGTGTCTGTGTCTGTGACGGCACATAAGTGTATTGTGTGTTGTTCATTTTGTTCCATCATTTGTGCTGGCTTGCTCTGGCTCCCTGTGATGCTTTTTCAGTTTGATTTCTTAAAATAATTTTCAGTATGTATATTACAGAGTTGAATCTGATAGGGGAAAAACATGCCTTTGACACAGACCTAAGAGCAGTTGAAAGCCACTTGGAAATTCTGTCGCTATTTCACAACAGAACGGAAACAACCCAAAAACATGCTTTCGAACTTTACTTCAGCCATTAATCAAAACATCAGTGACACGGATTAATGACAAAATTGATTTGAACAGCATGTTTTGTCACTTTCAAATCAACTACCCATCTTTTCAAAAGTCAGAACGCCAGAGATACACAAAAAAACACAGTCAGTAACGTGTGTGTCCGCCATTTGCGTGGATGCACGCGATGCACCTTTGCCTCATGGATTGAGAGTCAGAGTCCTCAGAGTCATCTGGGGTAATGCCTGCCACTCCTGCTCAAGGAACTGGAACAGCTGGTGAGGTCAACTGGGGGGGGGGTGATTGCTTCGAAGTCGCCGGCCCAGCACGTCCCATAGGTGCTCGATTGGATTAAGGTCCGGTGAGCAGGCTGGCCAGTCCATGTGGATCATGTGTTGCTGCTGAAGAAAGTTGTTGACGACTTGAGCCCTGTGAGGTCTTGCGTTGCGTTGTCGTCTTGAAGTACCGCGCCTGGTCCAATAGCTTGCAGTGCTGGCAGCACAAGAGGCTGCAGGATGCCATCCCTGTAGCCCACACCATTGATGTTGCCTTGCACCATGTGCAGGGGGTTCTGTAGTTCCGTGCCATCCCTCCCCACACTATTATGGATCCACCACCATAGCGATCACGCTTGCTCACGAGACCATCGTGATAGCATTGTCCTTGCCGCCGCCAGACACGGTTCCTGCCGTCATGAAATGATAAGGCAAAGCGGGACTCGTCAGTAAACAATACTCTTGCCCACTGATCTCTGGTCCATGCTAAGTGATGCTGGGCCCAAGCCAAAGGAGCAGCACGGTGAGCTGGTGTCAGGACAGGATGGACGGCTGGTCGTCTTGAGCACAGGTGTGCCTCTCTCAACCGGTTCCGAATGGTCTTGTCACTGATGGTGACATTGCCGGCTGCTTGCAGCTGCCCCCTGAGTGTGTCGGAAGTGGCCGTTCTCTGCCTTTGAGCCGACAGGACAACAAACCTGTCCTGCTGCCTGGAGGTGGACCTTGGGCGTCCTGGACGTCTTCGCTCAGCAACACTTCACTTCTGTCTGGTTGAAGCGGTCTCTCAAAGTCTGAATGACTGAATGGGCTACTGACAGTCGACGACCAACCTCTTGCACCCCCATGCTCTCCTGAAGCCACGCAATTGCCTGCCCTTGGTCATCCTGACTCAGTCATTGTCTCTGAGGCATGGTTGCAAAAGTGCCCGTAAACACAGGCATAAATGCCCACCAGTCTCTCTCAAAACTGGCTGACCTGTGTTCAGATAAGACATGGGTTGCACGTGCATTGCAGTATTCCTGCAGTTCAGATGTGCTCTGTTGCACAGGCCTGTTTGATTTGCACCCTTTTTTCGTGCAGTATGTGCACATTTCAGTTCACCACTGTGATGTGCATGACACAGACTGAGTTGATTTCTGATCAAATTCAAGTTGACTGATCAGGCATGCAACCAAATTCAGTAAGTTTGGGTGGGTGCAGTGCTGTGTTATTGGAAAAAATAAAGTCAAACAAGGTACCCTAAAAAGTGGTAGTGGCCTTTCAATTGTTTTCAGCAGTATGGAACTGTTATCCCTGTTCTTCAATTAGGATGATACCATTCTTAACCTGTTACATCTAATCTAAAAGCATGCCATCTTTGCTCCTGAAATTTTTAAGTATACAACACAATGTGTGTGTGTGTGTGTGGCGGGGTGTGTGTGTGTGTGTGTGAGTGTGCGTGCACATGTGTGTGTGCATTTTAATGGTTTTATTTAGTTTGTTTGTGTGCATGCATGTGTGATTGTGAGTCTGAAATGTGTGTTGTGGATAAGCATGGCTTTGAAAAGAAGAGGGAGGGGGTATATGTGTATTCTGTCCCTTGAATGTATATGTGTGAGTGCTTAAAGCTTTCACTTAAGATGTCAGCTATTCTAAATACCCTTACTACTAGTAAAACTTATAACTTGCTTGGGTGTTCACTGTATAAAAAACGTTTTCAAGTCTTCATTCTGGGCATAAATCAGTCTTTGCCTTATTTACCTATTAGTTACTCATTTTGGTTTACAGAGCTGAGAAAGAATTGTTTATTTCTTGTGTGTTGTTTGTTTTGTGCATTTGTTGCTTTAGTCATGTTTGGTTTTAAATAACTGTGAGGTGTGTGTGTGTGTGTGTGTGTGTGTGTGTGTGTGTGTGTTTTAGGAGAATGCTTATTGTAAAGAATTGCTGGTAACATTTTAATCTTTGCTTTCAGGCATAAGGAAATATCAGAATCAAATGATTAACAGTCCGTTTGTAAAGGCATGCTTAGGCCTTTTTTGTTCTTGATTTTGAAACATAAAATGTGCATGTATCAAAAGGAAAGTGATAAGTAAGACATGAAAGCTTGGCCTTTGTGTTGTGCAGGGTTGCACGTTTAGAGTCTGTATTGGTCACATTACATTTGACCGTACAGACTCATACACTCAGTCTATAGTGGTCACATTACATGTCACCATACAGACACATACACTCGGTCTATATTGGTCACATTACATGTCACCATACAGACACATACGCTCAGTCTGTATTGGTCACATTACATGTCACCATACAGACACATACGCTCAGTCTGTATTGGTCACATTACATGTCACCATACAGACATATATTCAGTCTATACTGGTCACTTTACATTTCACCATACAGACACATACACTCAGTCTGTGTTGGTCACGTTACATGTCATTATACAGACACATACACTCAGTCAGTATTGGTCACATTGCATGTCCCCATACAGACATATACAGTCTATATTGGTCATATTACATGTCACCATACAGACACATACATTCAGTCTATATTGGTCATGTTACATGTCACCATACAGACACATACACTCAGTCAGTATTGGTCATGTTACGTGTCACCATACAGACACATACACTCAGTCTGTATCGGTCATGTTACATTTCAGCATACAGACATACGCTAAGTCTGTATTGGTCACATTACATGTCACCATACAGACAATACACTTGGTCACATTACATGTCACCATACAGACACATATGCTCAGTCTACATTGGTCACATTACATGTCACCATACAGACACATACGCTCAGTCTACATTGGTCACATTACATGTCACCATACAGACACATATGCTCAGTCCATATTGGTCACATTACATGTCACCATATAGACACATATGCCCAGCCTATATTGGTCACAATACATTTCACCATACAGACACATACACTAACTAATGTGTACTCATCATATACAAACCACAGACATACAGAGACATGTGCACGCACATTAACACACTCAAAGGCACATGCATGCCCACACACAAACATACACACACAACTCTCTCTCTCTCTCTCTCTCTCTCACGCTAACTCAGCGAACATGCATGCATACACATATGCACACTCACACATGTGTGTGCACACACACATATTGATCTGACAATTACATACACAAACATGGTTCAAGGACAAAAGAAAGGAAAACCAGATATGTGGCATGCGTTTGAAAGGGTTTTTGTGGTGTGACTAATGGTAACTTTGCCCTTTGCCCTTTCCCCTGCCTCTGTCTGGCTCCTCTGGCTTTATCAGCTGGGAGAGACGCCTCTTCACAGTGCCGCCTGGCATGGCTATGTGCCCATCGTACGCACTCTCTGTGCCCACGAGCCCTGCTGGATATATGCAGAACAAGGTAAGTCATGTCCATGGCCTCTCATCTCCACTCAAGGAACGCACGAGTCTCTCATTTACGTGCTGCTGCCTCTTCTTCCATCCATCACAGCAGCCTTATTAGCATGTTCAGGCATAAAACTGGGTCAGGAGTTTACTTTAGATTGAGTTACAAGGGAGAGCAGTTTAACAGTACTTACGTTTTGTCCTGAAGAATAGATTTAGTTCTAGATCTGTCTGTAAGAAATAGTATTTTCTACAGAATAGGAATATGACCCATGCCCATTATCTGCAGTAGTGAGTAACGGTAATGCAGTGTCAAAGTAGAAATTTTCCTTTTTCACCTCAACTTACTTTAAGCCTAGAACCAAACAAACCTGGAAACCTGTTAGTAATCATCATGCTTGTTTTAATCATCAAGTTACAGGTGCTGTGTAAATTGTCATAGAGTGTAAGGAGAGTCTGTCCATGGCCAGTGTCAGTCTAGTTTAATATGGGATAAGATTTTTTTTTTAAATAGTTGTCTTATTACTTTGTTTGCATCTCCACTCCTCTGTCATGATTTTGTTGGTTTGTGTGTTTTGTCTCCCCATCCCTCAGCCTGCATAGGACCTTAAGGGAGATTTATTGGTCACTGCAACAAGATGCCCCACTCTACCCCTTCCCCTACCCCCTCCCCACCTCCATCCTCCCAATGTGGGCATTTCCTGTTTGTTTCGTTCTAGGCCAGAGGTCATGTCTGATGATGATGACAGGCAGCCACCGCTGTTCTGTCACAGTCCATGGTCAAAACTCCTGAAGGTTGTCTCAGGGCCAGTCCACAGAGGTCTTGTACATCAGCTGAGTGCCACACTGGAAACTACAGCAGTGCTATTTCAGTACTGCTAGTAGATTCTTCTTCCTCCCTCACCACTGTGACTTTGTTTAGCAAGTATAAGCTTTGCTGCACCCCCACCCATACTCAGCCATTTGGAGCAAAGGGATATACTTTTCTCTGGTAGCAGTGTAGATGTCTTAAAAAATGGGTTCCCACATCCTGTGTCCCACTTTCAGCTGAATGTATTATGCTCAAACACACCTCATTCCTCTATTCCGCTTAAAAAAAAAATTTCTGCTCACAAAAAAAGGTTTGTTTATTCATTTGTTCCTTTGCACATCTGCCATATGTATAGCCAAAGACTTTAATTGAAAACTTGCTTCCGGTTGAGCTTCTTCGGCCGCCATCATGTTGAACTGACTTGCTGGACGGGTCGACCCTGGGGCAGAGAAGAAGAAAAGGAAACTGGAACAGAGTTGCAGATTCAGGTTGCTTTTTGCTGCCATGATCGCAGTGCTGCTGATCCCAGTCAACAGTTCAGCCTGTGAAAGTGTTCAGATTGTTTTTTGTCCTTGGATCAAGACGCTGCAAAGGCAATGATGATTCTGAAGTGCAAAAATGACCTAAGTCATAAAATGAATTTTAGTGATACAGTGTGCTCAAAAATATTAAAGAGCAACTGTGTACTTGGCTGAGACAGTGATTGCAAGAAAGCACTTGACAAAAGGAAAGAAAACAAAGTGTCTGGAATGTCATTCTTTTATTTTGCATGGGATAGCATACATGTTCCTTTCACCTGTCAGAAATTTCTCTCAATTTTCACAAATACTCCGCTCAAGTCTCTTCAGAGGTTTGCAGCAGCTCTGAGATTGCATAAAACAGCGGCACTGATTGATGGCTGATCATGAACTATGGACAGTGTCTCAGTACAGGGCTGTCTGTCATCAGGCATCAGAGGAGTCGTCCATGGAGTTATTTCTTCCCCATACGTATGTAGGAAAATGCAAGCACACATCAAAACTGAACTGGGCTAAAAGTGGATGAGAGGAAACGGGGAATAAAGTATAAACTGTCATCAGAACTCAAGAGGGTAGTTCTGTGTTTAACAGTGTTTGTGTCTAGTGAATCAAAGGATCCTATACCCTTATGAACATTGATCATGCTCTGGTCTGTTCACTACCATCTTCCATTAGTGGTGGAGCCACTGGTTGTCAGATATTGCCAGAATTGTCCAGTCTGCTTTCAGCATGAATGTTTTGATGTTGCACATTCATTGTTATTGTGTGCATGGCTGCATGTGGTGTTTATGGTCTGTATTTAAAAAATGTGTGGTTACGCATGAAGTGGAAGTGTGCCAGAAGTGTGACACTCATCATGAAATGATGTACTAAAACTCTATGAATGGTGCTGATCATATTCATCAATGAAAGGCTGTCACGTCTGTGTGATGGGACAGCAGGGAGGTCATCAGTGAGAGACTGTAGTGATCGTGTGATTGGATGGGACACGTAGAACAGGAGTGACCATAACATGCTTAGGATGGGATGGGACAGGCAGATCAGGTCATCAGTGAGAGACAGTGACATGCTCAGGATGGGATGGGGGAGTCAGATCATCAGAGAGAGACAGTGACATCGTTGGGATGGGATGGGGCAGGCAGAGCAAGTCATCGGGCATTAGTATATGTTCTCTCACAAAGGGGCAGCAGCATTTTATTCTGCAAAAGTAGTAATACTTTTTTTTAAGGAAAAGTAGAGAAGAGAGCACCAAAGTATGATTACATTTGTGCACTTTACAATGAATTTTGATGAGATGAACCCAGAGGAGGATGACTGAGAGAGACATGGTTGCTGGGGGTGTGGACAGGAAGGGAGACCGTGGTGCACTGTGCAGCGGTGCGGGGCAACCTGGACTGTATCAGGATCCTGCTGGACCATGGGGCCCCCCTCAACCACCTGGACAAGGTCAGTGAATACCTGCATTGGCTTAGCCAGCTCTGCTTTTCATTTCAGCTTTGTCCCCTTGGATGGGGGAAGAGGAGGGGGGTGCGGGGGCATTTGAAAAATGTAGATGGTATTCTGATATTGTCACGCAGGTTAAAAAAAAAAAAAAAAAAAAAAGGCAAAAATAACAAATCGATTTAAAATGGCAAATGGTTACGTGCTTTGAATAATTTCCAGTGTTGGATAAGAAGCTTTATAAAAAGTTCCTAATATATCCCTTTTTACACTTGCATGCAGATTTGTATGCATGTGTTGTTTACACATAATATACAAACATGCACACATCTTATGAATAAAACACTCGGACTGTTTTGTTTGAACAAGTGATAAATGTGCTATGAAGGAACGCATGCACGTGTTTGAACAAGTGATAAAATGTGCTATGAAGGAACGCATGCACGTGTTAGAACAAGTGATAAATGTGCTATGAAGGAAAATATGCACGTGTTTGAACAAGTTATAAATATGCTATGAAGGAATGCATGCACATGTTTGAACAAGTTATAAGTGTGCTGTGAAGGAAAATATGCACATGTTTGAACAAGTTATAAATGTGCTATGAAGGAAAATATGCACATGTTTGAACAAGTTATAAATGTGCTATGAAGGAAAATATGCACATGTTTGAACAAGTTATAAATGTGCTATGAAGGAAAATATGCACATGTTTGAACAAGTTATAAATGTGCTATGAAGGAACACATGCACGTGTTGCAGAGGGGCAGCACAGCACTCCACCTGGCCTGTCAGCGTCATCATACTGGCATTGCTCTCATGTTGCTACGTGCCGGCTGTGAGATGGACATCATGGACAAGGTAGGGGGGCTGTCATTGTGTGAACAGTGTAACAAGGCACAGTCACATTGAAAGTGGGGGTGGGAGTGCTTCTGTTTTTTTTGTCATGCTCTTAAAGGAAATTGACATTATGTTCCATATGTCTCAAGTACAGAGAGCACATTTTATTGAATGAAAATGACATTCTATAACGTTACTTCTTGTTTTTAATCATGTTCAGCCGGATAGTAACTAAAAAATGTTATCTTGGGCATTTGAGTGAAAAGAAAATGCATATTGCTTACAGTATGCTTGAATCAATAACTTTCAGTGTGTGGACACCATTGTCGTTAAGAAAATATGGCTCCCCCCATCCACTGCCACAGCCATGTCTGTTCCGCATCAGGCCTGGCAAGGGCGATCCACAGGGAGCAGCAAATGACATGTCAAGAGGCAACCCACTAGAGGAGATATTGCACTTCTGCCGAGTCACTCTAGCAGTGTTCATGATGCCTGTTCTGATCCAACACATGCAGGACACTGCCTACTAAGCCCCCACATGATGACAGTTATTGCTTAGTCATTGAGCTGGTGTGAGTGAGCTCTCCCTCTGGAGGGTGCTACCATGTCCGTTCAATGAAAACCATGAATTTGTTAATACTGGTGACCCTGACAGAATCAAACCAAGACCACACGTGTGTGGAGAGGACATCAAAACTGAGGTCACCATGTGAACAGGGCATGGTGGGACCCAGAATTTGAGGCCTTTTTTTTTAATGCTGAACAGTGAGAATGAGGATGATGAAGATGATGCTACAGATTTCCATTGTTGTCTGAGACTGTATGACAGGGCTGTACTCTACGCTTCCTCTCATAATGTATCCCAGTGTTAACAAGGCCTGAAAGATACAGACACCTGAAGTGTTGGTCAGGAAACTTGAGCAAAACTCTCGGAGACATCCGTTTAGTTGATGAAACTCGATTGTGTGGTCCCAGTCTTTCCAGCTGAGCCCCTATCAATCTAAATTCTGGGTAGGAGCCAGTCAGAGTGCCACAAAGCACGTCCATTCTTAAGTTTTAGTGCCTAAGTATTTGGCTGGGAACTTTGCTGAGCTCAGAAAAAATGCTTAAAAGCAGCAATGTACCTAAGCGCCACTTAACTTCACTGACCTCTTACATCAGAATGTTGATCCTGGCAGTGCTGTATCCTGCGCTGACCTGGATTTTTGACACTGTAAGCTTCTCTTGTCATTGCTCTCCTTTCTTGGATAGTTTGTAGGCATTCACTGTTTGTTTTAAATGAGTAGTGGGGGAAAACCTGCATGTATGTAAATGCAACTTTAGCACAACAGAATATGGTTTGATTACAGTTTTCTTTGTTTAGATTACAACATGTGAGTAGACTAGTTTCCAAACCAAAAACATGTTGATCTGCCTCACTTGTCTTGGATTTTTCTCTGTCTGTTTTTATTCCATTTCTCCATCCTCCATAGATTATATTCTTAATTGTATTCCTTCTCTTACCACCATCAGCCTGTATAACTTTGCCATCCTTCCCACTTGTTGTTTTCTTTTTTTTTCAATTTGTTTTTGTTTTGTAAGTGGTGTTGATGTTGTAGTGTGGTGTTGCAGGAGACAGGGGAGTGTGCCTTGCATGCAGCCTCCAGAGAGGGTCTGATGGAGGTGGTCCAGACCTGTGCAGCCTGGGCTGTAAGGTGGACTCAGTCACTGCTGTGAGTTCTCTCTCCTTGTGCGACACTTGAGAGCATGGCAGGGCATTGTGTGTGTCATTGTGTTTGTGTGCTCTCTGAGGTTGAAATTGATCACTACATGGAATGGGTTTCAGTTTGGGGGTGTGTGGGAGGAGGGGATGGAATGTAGTGCTTGATGAATGGGAAGGGGGGGGAGAGTTGCAAAAAATGTGCATTTCGGATGACTGCCATGTCTTATTCAAATAAGGACAAACGGCGTGTTCTTTCGGCAGATGTAAGAGCGTGCATGCTTACTCTGAGGATTTTCCCATAGTCTCATACTGAAAGGGACTGTAAAACTACTGTGCTAGGATTGAATTTTGAAACCTACATTTTCCCCCCCACTGAAGTCACAAGTTGTTTTTTGTTAATGACAGTTAGGTTCATTTGGAGGTCGTTCGTTACAGTCACTGCGTAGTAAGTGTTTATCATATACATGCACTAAGTCTCATTCTTGTCCAAAATGGTGTCTTTAGAAAAATTGCTCATGAGACCATGACAGTAATTTGAAATGGTGACAGACAAACGTAAAGATAAGGGGTCAACAAGTAAATCAAAGAAAACGGGTTCATGTTTTTCACCTACTGTTTTGCAACACAGTGAACAACAGAATTGAAAAGCACTCAATTCTCCAGTGCATGTCATTATTACTTCTTCATGTCTTGCAGGGGCTTTATGACTGGTGTAGACACACTGAAACAAAGAAGTTTATAATGCTGCAGTAAATCCCAGTATTGGGATTATTTTGGGGGGGAAAAGAGACAGATATATCTGTTGAAGGAGTGACATGTGCGGAGAGTTTGTTCATTGGACTAACTGTGGAGTTTGACTTGCCCCAGTCTGCTGCTGGATGGCTTTTGCAAAACCAGTAAACTGATGTTTCTAAACTCAAAAATAGCTACAAAATTTGTAAGTGCAGAAAAGCGACAATCATTTGGAAGTTTTTGTCAACCATTTTCAAGGAAGACTTGATAATGCTAGTTGTGTAAGTATTTGGTAAGTGTGTTGCTGTGTGTGGGTGGGATTTTGTTATTTGAATGCCCAGTGCTTACAGATATATTCCTTTTTGAATGATGTACATATGTGTGGGAGAATATATGGGCATGAGCTCGTTTTCTCATTTTTGTTGGTTTCTTTCCAAGATGCAGAACTTTCTAGATGGAGCAGTTAGTATGTTCTCCAAGATTTAAGATTAAATGATATACACGATATATGTGACGCAAGCTGAGAAATGTATGAGAAGTGCACAGAGATTGATATTGTTTCTTTGTGATGTGTTGAATTATCTTTATGTGCCTGAGTCAAGAGACTAAACAGACCACAACATTAGTGAAAAAAAGCCAAAATATCATCAGCACATAAAGCAAAGCATACATTTATTTAGTACAAAGTACGAAGTAATAGAGGTTTGTACAGATGCATCTTCTAAGACATCACAATTAACAGGCATAAAAAAAAGGTCAAGTACTGCCCAGAGTGCCGCCAACAGCCGAAGGATTCATTGTTCTGCTGAGAGCCATGTGAGAAGTGCTGAGTTGTGCTGCCCAGAGTGCCGTTAACAGCCGAAGGATTCGTTGTTCTGCTGATAGCCTTGTGAGAAGTGCTGAGTTGTGCTGCCCAGAGTGCCGTTAACAGCCGAAGGATTCATTGTTCTGCTGAGAGCCATGTGAGAAGTGCTGAGTTGTGCTGCCCAGGGTGCCATTAACAGCCGAAGGATTCATTGTTCTGCTGAGAGCCATGTGAGAAGTGCTGAGTTGTGCATTGACTTGGGACAGTGTCAGACTCAGGATCCTGGATTGGAATCTGCTAAGCTGTTTCAGTATGGGAGGATTTCTCGTAGGAGTTAACATATTGGTTGTGACTCCACTTTCCTCAAAATCCTTCGAATTAGACTATAAATTGAGGGCCAATATGTGAAAGCCAACATATCTGTGGCACACCTAGAATACCACCACCAACTTTTGGAAGAGAAAGCCTCCATCCATTGTCCATCAAAAATTGAAGGTATGAGTGTAAAACTGAGTGTCAGATATAGACTGAAAGACATAGGAAACTAATGGCTAGTGCCACTGGCAGTTTTTTCAGTCAGTTCTGTCCAGGTGAGTAGCTAGTGGTGTAATTGAGAATGTGGGTTTAAAGTGTTCAAAGCTTGATCTCTACCCCAGAATAGGTGCCATATTAACAGACTCAGTTGTAATTATAATGATAACTTTTTATGTCTTTACTTTTCCATGTCTGAAGATTTGCTTATGAAAATTTTCTTGTATGTTTTGTATTGAGTAGCAATAAAGGATTACCGTGCATCTTGTTTTTTGTGTTTATTTGTATTTTGGCTTACACATGAGACTGTTTTACATATACAGTCTCTGTCATTCCTCACAGCCAGTGATCAGCCATAATCCGCAGTGTCATCTTCTTCATTGTGTAGTCAGCTGTGTCTTGATTATATGACAAGGATAATTGGACAGGGTGCGTGTGTGTGTGTGTGCGTGCATTTTTGTTCCTCTGAGCATATCATTGCAGTATATGAACACCCATGCTTTGTCTCAAAATATGTGCAAGAATGCCTTTACTGTGTGTGTATGTCCACGCTTGTATGCATGTGTGTGTGTAACAGGATGGCTTCACTCCCCTCCACTTGGCCATCAAAGCAGGTCACATAGAGATCACCCGCTGTCTGTTGATGTCGGGAGCACAGCCAGACGTCCCCAATAAGGTTGGCACTTAGATCTGAATGCTCATCACTGCTTTTAAACCTCTACTGTGGTCAAGTAGGATTTTTTTAAAATAAGAAATTGATTGACATTGATCAGATGTACCAAAAAGGAAAACTGATGACTTAATATTACAGTATTAAGACTCAGGAGACCTTAAAATTAAATGTGTTAATGCAAGGAATAAGAATAACTTGGTTAAACTTTTTTTGTACACAGATGTTTTTACTGTTGACATTTTTACGTTGTTTTGAATTACTGGTATACTTACTTGCTGGTGACATGTTAGATTGTGATAGATACACAAGATGGTAATTTCTGTCTACTATAATAATCCTCTGATTATAAAGTTGCCACAATTGGGTTGTCACAGACACATTTTTGAATGGAATGTAATAGTAAAAGAACTGTTCTTTAAAAAAAGGAAAAAAGTGACACTTCACAACAGTTTCCCAACAGTTCAATTTTTCTGTCATTGTTTCGAGTGTTATCTTTGAATTGAATCAGAATATTTCTGTTCTGGATATTTTGAGTTATGTTTAATGCATGTCAGCCAATGATGAAGAATGTTTATGTGTCATAACATAATTGATGTTAAATACATCCAGTGCACTTCACAAGCAAATACAATAACACCACAGCCAGTGAAATATGATGTTAAATTGTTGATTTTGAACAAAAGAAGATGCTGGTTCTGGCCACAAGTCGGATTTTGACATGACTGTCTTGCTGGGAAGCTTTGTTTTCCCCTCTGGTGTGGCATTGTCCTAGTAGGATAGTTACTCCCTTCATGAAAAGTTCTAAAAAAAAAAAAAAAATGGGTGTTTTTCACAGTTGCTTATTTATTATTTGCCAAGGCTTTTAGACATTCTGATTTTTGTTCTGGTTGTGTGTTCTCAAGACCGGTGACAGTCACAAGTAACAGCAAGTGTCAAAATGTATAGTATGATCACTGCTTTGAAATGATGTCAAGAGTTTTCTTTGGGGGTTCACCAAAATTAAGGTTAGCCAAATAATGCTCTAACATCAGTCAGTCGATTTTGTGTTTAACCAGTATTTGGGCTTGTCTGCTTTGGGGGCAAGTGTACTGGACTATATAACTTGTCTGAATGTTTTCTGTCTGAAATCCATAGGACGGTGTGACAGGGGAGATCATTGCACTGGCGCAAGGCTTTATGGAAAATTGCTGAACTGATGAACAAAGTGAAAGGGGTGAGTGAACCAACATTTTTTTCTTTTAAGTTACTGAATAAAAGAAGAAACAGATGCATACAGCCAAGAAGAGTTGAAGAGTGTGCTGGTGTTGTTGTATAAAAAGGAAGTATAGTCTATAATGAAGAGGTAGGGTAACTCTTGCTCCCACACTGAAATAAGTACACACCCATGATTCTGCATGAACACCCGGAGGATGTCTCCTTACTTGTTGTGTGGTGCTCTGTGTGGGCATGTCGGATTGGTATCGTAAGCGGTGTTTGTCTGGAGTTACAGGCCTGTATTCATTTCATCATGGGAGCAAGTTACCCTACTTGTTCAGTGTTTATGTTTGCTGTTCTCAGCCTCACTAAAGATTTCCTTTCATGATTCAGTCTGAATGCACACGGTCCGTCAGGTGATGTACCATTATGGCTTTGAAAAAAGCAAGTTAACCTGAAAAAGAAAGAAAAAGCAGAGTGCTAGGGCTTTTCTCATTGGTGTATGTGCATTTGTTGGCCTGTTGCGGAGCGTATGCACAGTTGAAGATTAATGTCGGTCTCAAGCACTTCCATGCCTGTTGAAAGGATGGAAAAGTCATTTCAGTTTTTGTCCTGTTATCCAAAGGCCTTGAAGGATATTAGTGCACAGACATGGAAATGGTGTGCGTGAGGGTTGTGAACTTCCTGTTTCACGGAGAATGTCATCATGAGAGAAAACTGATGTGAAGGGGGACCAACTCCCATTGAAGTTTGCTTAGTCTTTGGTCATTGTTACAAACAGTGCAAAAGCATTACTGTTGATTAATAGTAAAGAAAATGTGATGATAAAGAATTATCAGATAATTTTTGGATTACAAGGCCCTTTGTTGTATATGGTGCACCCTTGATTGAAAAAAAATATATATATCCATAATAAGGCACTTTGAAATATGAATAATTATTTGAATAATTTATTATGAGTGTTGGTGGTTTTTACTATTCAATAAATATAATAATTTTAGTACATACAAATCTGTAGTTGGCAGTGCATGCCCAGCATACTTCAACACTCAAACTCATCAATCTGAAACATAATGGTAGTCCAGTGCTGGATCAGTGCCCATGCTAAACAGTTGATGGCTTGAGTGCATAGACTTTGAATATGTTGTTTGGTCATGTAAACAAGTTGGCATACTCAGCTGTGTGCCAGATTGATTTGACCATATAAAGGGTTTTAGAATATAACACATATTGATCAAAGTTGAGCTTTTTCTCTGTAAATGAAGTGAAAGACTGTTCAGTGATGGTGTCTTTTCCCCTCTCAGGAGAAGGGCCAGACCTTGATCCAGCAGTTGTCTGAGTCCCCTAATGGTCTGCCTCGACTCAAGCTAAAGGTGTTGGGATCAACGGGTGTGGGAAAGTCCTTGCTGATAGAATCTCTCAAATGTGGCTTCCTGGGCAGCTTCTTTCGACGACGTCTTCCTAGCTCCACCACCACCTCAGTGAAGTCAAAAGGTGGGGACACATGGGGGACCTGTGTGTTCATATGTTCTATTATTTGTGTGTGTGTGGAAAGAGATGCCAGCTTTATGTTTTCGCCATAATTTTTTTCTGTTCAATTTTTATACAGATTTACAATCACTCGGTTTTATTTTTTAGATGAAGAAACTCCTGCAAATGTCTGCAGTATTGAAGCAAATGTCACTGACAGTTACACAATTTGCAGATACAGTCAAATCACCTTAGTGTTGACCTGTTCTCTGTCAGCCTGCCTCATGATGGTCTGTGTGCTTGCAGTATGCTATAAACCTGAGATACTTGGACACAGCTGTGTGATGGTGACTCCACTAATTCAGCTGCATTTGACTGACTTGGCTTACTCGTAACTCACCAGCATGACCAGCATGGCAAAGCAGTTTAAGACACATAACCAAATACTTCCATCCCATCCTAAATAAAAGAGAGGAGTGTGAGTGAGTGAAAGTGAATAAAAGAGAGGAGAGAAGATTGAGTGAAAGTAATGCCTTTTGGGAAACAGCCATCACCTTGGCCAGTCAGTCTGTACATTTCCACAAGTATTTCCAAAGATGGTTTGCTATAGCAAGACTTTCAACATTTTAGCTGCCTGAGATATAGAGCAGCACAGGCAAGAATTGTACAGACTTTAGGCTGAAGTGAAAAGATAATTGTTCTCTTAAATGATCAGGGGGATCCTTTGAATTTGTGTGTATGCAGCATGTACATGTTTGCACACACAGTACTGTTTCTTATGTGTTCATATATGTGTGTGTGTGTTTCTTGGAGAGAGAGAGAGAGATGTGAGAGAAAGAAGTAGTGATGGGTGCATGGTATAATCAATGTATGATCTTGTTTCTTTAATCCTGTTCAAGTACGTTAGAAAAGAAGAGAGAGAAAAGAGAGGGAGTGGTAGGAAAGAGGTCATATGACAACATGAATGTTGAGTTATTTTGTGTATGTGTGTTGTTACAGAGAAAATGTCCCGACAGTTCAGTCTTCCTACACCACTCAGTTACTCAGTGGCTAACCCCACATACACCAAAGGGGTGGACATTCAGCAGGCCACCATTACAGGTGAACAACTGTCTGTTTTTGTAGTGATGATCAAACCCAGGGCAGAAGACTATTCAGTGAGAATACTGCTAAGACCGTGCAGTCTCTGTTTTGGTGTTTTTTCTTTTTTTTTTTTGGTAGTTTTTTTTTTTTTTTTTTTTTTTTTATAATCAAATGTGTTCTCAGTCCAGTCCTTCATACATGTTTACTTGCAATTGACACCAAAACATATGCACACATACTCACGCAGAGTATAAACATGTGAAGCAGCTCAACATACGCATGCTTCTACACATGCTTTCGCACACATGCAGACATGCACTCGCAAGTGTGCAGGTCACTCAAACAACTGCACTGGGCTTCTCTCTCTCTCTCTCTCTCTCTCTCTCTCTCCGGCTTCTCTCTCTCTCTCTCTCTCTCTCTCTCTTTCTCTCTCTCTCTCTCTCTCTCTCTCTCTCTCTGTCTCTCTCTCTTTCTTTGCACTGCTCAACACAAAATGTAAGTACACTAAACATTTAACATTAGTACAGAACAGCAACAAAAAGCAACATCATCAAGTTTCCTTTGGTATGTTCAGGAGCTGGTGATTTTAGCATATGGATTTCTCTGGCTATGAGCCATACTACATGCTGTACGACCACTTCCTGGGGGACACCAACTGCCTGCACCTGGTCACACCTTCAGCCTACAGGATGCCTCTGACGAGCAGCTGGCCCAAGTCATCTTCTGGCTCAACTTCCTCAAGGCCCGCGTCCCTCCAGGCCTGCCCATAGGTAGGTCACCACCATCCTGATCTCAGGCTTGTCAACTACATGTAACATTTGTAAACAGAAAAATGTGTGCTTTGTATATGGATAAATTATACATTCCATATTTGTCTTTGGCATGAGTATGAACTGTACAATCAAATACTTCCATTTTTTTATTAAACAATGTATACTTAGTTATGATGTGTTTTCAAACAAAGATAACAAAAAAAAATTATGCGTACTAAGTACATCTTTTTTTTTTTTTATTGTGTCGGCATTTTCAGCACTTCGATCCATTTTCATTTAGATTGTATGGTCATAATTGTATCTTGAAAGTCTTGTCTAATGAAGTCTGTAGACTGTTCAGTAAAGCATATTTTGTATACTCATTTTGCAGCAGTAGCAATGTGTATGTATAGGGTTTAAGAAAAGAAAAAGGAAAAATAATAGACATTCTGTGGAAGGTATTTGCATTGATGATTAGGAACTACTTTTTGACCTCACCGTGCTGGGATGATTGCCTCCCTTGGGGATGCCAAGGGCTTATGGAATGCAAATTATGTCCCTGCCTTCTTCAAACTGTGCTGAAGAGTTCATAACATGCCAACTTTAATTTTAACAGCAGTCAGGTGACCAGATGGTGAGAATTGTACACACTCTCCAAAGTGGGTGGCAACTAGCCATCTATTCTACAGTATCTGTTTGCCCATATGGCTTGCTTTTTATTGATGTTTGTGCACCATTATGTTGATCTCTTCTTACACCACTACATTCTCCTCCTTTTTTGTAAACTTATGGGGTGACAAATCATTGGACACTGATTCTAAGATAACTTTTGACATCAGAGCCTCTTACATTGCCAGCTTCCCAGTATACTTGTAACAGTGAGCTCCAAGACCACAGTTTCTCTGACAGGTTATTTCCCTTCACCATCCTTCCATCCTTTAGTTGTTTGCATGTCTCAGTCTTAGTGTGAATGTTAACATTGACAGTGCCATAAGGTACAAGTAGAACTCTGACCCAGTGAAGTGGGCATGTCACAAGCATGCCAACTCATGTGATAATTTATCTTTTTCCCCATCTTTCAGCTTCAGTGTGTGTGTGTGTGTGTGTGTGTGTGTGTATATGAACCATATCTTGACAGTTTAGGTGTGTAATTCCATCACATTTATTGTCAAATCAGAGCCATTCCGTCCCCAATGACCTTGTTTGTTTTGTGTACTCTGTGTTGTCATTTCTGCTGGGTGGTTTGGTGTTGTAAGAGGCATTTGTGTTTGGAATTAGGGGCCTGTAATTATTTCTGCAAGAGTTACCCTACATGTTTTTCACTTCTCTTTACTGTTCCCTGCCTCATGTAAGATCGTGTTTGTAACATTGTTTGGGGTAAACAGGCCTGGGTGTTTGCTTCTTTTCAATCTGGAAAATCACAAAATCTTTCAGAAGGGAGGCTGTCCAGGCCTCCAAATTGCGGAAATGATTAATTTCCCATGGTGGTGAAGATTTATGTGTAGTTACCAATGTTATATGTCTGTTTTTTTTCCCCAGAAACGTCCATTGTGATCAGAAGAAAGTGAAGTTTTAGAAACATCACAAATTCATTAAATTACACAAATGAGATATTTGGTAAAATTATTTTTCTTGTTAGCTATACCCTTTTTACAGCAGTTACATAAAATGAAACAGTTCAGATATGGCTGGATCAGTACACTAACCTTGAGGAGTCCAGTCCCAGGCACATGCTACTGTTGTGACATCAACAAAATGCGTGGAAAGTAAAAGGCAAAATTCTGGGACGGGCTCATAGAGAGTGCAGCCTGGAAGTGCCAAGGCACCAGATAGTTCCTGGATAATAAACAGCTTGGATTTGAAGTTGGCTCTAATGGGTCTGTTCACAAAGTGTACACCTCTGCCTGTTTCATCAGTTGCTACAGCCACCACAAAAAAAAAAAAAAAAAGGGAGGGGGAGAGGGGGGCGATACTTGGTCAGCAATGTGTGATTTTTAAAGCGATAGAAATCATGAAATATAAGAAGAAGTCATATAAGAATATGTCATTACAAATATTTGGATGTGCTTTCAACTCCAATATGTGTATAAAAACTTTCCCAAGAATGTTGTCTGCTTAGTGTGTGGAACATTCACGTTTGCAACAAGAAATGGAAATGAATGATCATAACTGTTACGAATATACTCCTGTATTTTATAACATCATGATGTAGTTGTTATTCTGCTCTGTGCAAACATTGGAAGAAATGCTGTCCACTATTTCAATTTGTGTTGTCCAGAATATCTGTTCAAGATGATCTGTCTGTCATAAAAGGCATGTTCATGTCGTAAAGCCACCTTGGTCTTTTTGCCTTTAATTGTGGTGATGTTTACTTCACTGCAGCAAAATATAAACATCAGTTGAATTCTTTAACTGTTACGAATATTATACAAACAACACCTAAATGTACCTAGACAATATACACCGATTTCAGGGGGTATACAAGCTCTTCATGTGAGTCATCTTTACACCAGATGTCTCTGACAACAACCCTTTTATGAACAACAAAATCCTTATTCAGAAAACAAAGAACAACGACTAAAAGATCACAGGAATCCTGTATGTGAAAATTTTGTTTACCCAGAGAAGGGGTTAGTAGGTCATTTGGGATGGGGTAACTCCAGAGTGATGTTCTGTGAATACCAGTGGCTGCAAGTTGTGGAAGATGCGGTTTCTTTGTGAATACCTATGGCTATAGGTAGTGGAAGATGCAATACCAGTGGCTACAGGTAGTGGAAGATGCATTTTATTTGTGAATGCCAGTGGCTACAGGAAGTGGAAGATGATGCATTTTATTTGTAAATGCCAGTAGCTACAGGTAGTGTAAGATGCAATACCAGTGGCTACAGATAGTGGAAGATGCAGTACCAGTGGCTACAGATAGTGGAAGATGCAGTACCAGTGGCTACAGATAGTGGAAGATGCAGTACCAGTGGCTACAGATAGTGGAAGATGCAATACCAGTAGCTACAGGTAGTGGAAGATGCAATTTCTTTGTGAAGACCAGTAAGTAGCTACAGGTAGTGGAAGAGATGAAATACCAGCGGCTACAGGCAGTGGAAAATGCAATACCAGTAGCTACAGTTAGTGGAAAATGCAATACCAGTGGCTACAGGTGGTGGAAAATGCAATACCAGTGGCTACAGGTAGTGGAAGGAAAATGCAATACCAGTGGCTACAGGTAGTGGAAGATGCAATACCAGTGGCTACAGGTAGTGGAAAATGCAATACCAGTGGCTACAGATAGTGGAAGATGCAATACCAGTGGCTACAGATCGTGGAAGATACAGTACCAGTGGCTACAGATCGTGGAAGATGCAGTACCAGTGGCTACAGATAGTGGAAGATGCAATACCAGTAGCTACAGGTAGTGGAAGATGCAATACCTGTGGCTACAGATAGTGGAAGATGCAAAACCAGTAGCTACAGGTAGTGGAAGATGCATTTTCTTTGTGAACGCTCAATTCATGAGTTTAGGCAGTTGGCTTGTATCTGTTTGTGCCCAAGCAAGGACAGTTCTGTGCTTTCTTATCATATGTGTGCCGTCTGGTGATCATGGATGTGCAGTAGTATTCATCAAGTGGAGAACTAGAAGTGAGGTGAGATGAAGAAGATGACATGTGATTTCTGTCTCTTGCTTCCTGGATTCCCAACCAGTGACTGTTCTTGCTATCAGTCTTAATGAAGATCCACCATCTTGTCTTCTCTCCTGTGGCCCTCAAGCTCCCTTGGGAGTGACATTGCTTTTTAATTAAAAACCAACCTTCGTTCTACATCCCATTGCGTTCCTGACCTTTTGACTTCAGAAGGTAGGCAGCCACGTGAATGGCACATGTTCATTTCATGACAGACGTCAAAATGTGTTTTCTTTCTGATCCAGGGTCCTGTGGCCAGCTGCCCAACACGCCTCGAGTTCTGCTGGTAGCCACCCATGCTGACAAAGCAGGCTGCTCTCGCAACAGTCGTGGAGAATACGTCAGTGTGGAAGCTTCCACTCTTCACTTGAAGATGCAGCAAATGTTCCGTTATGACATCAACCTTGTGGATCGCGTTTTTATCATCGATGCCCAGATGGCCACGTCAGCAGACATGAAGGCCCTGAAACAGACCCTGGGAGCTGAGAAACGGGATATTGTCAGTGTAAGTTGGTCTTAGGCTTTCTCATTTTTCACATCATTTTTTTTTTCTTTTGATTTTGAATCATTGCTGTGAGACATTAGTGCTGTAATTGTTAGAATGTGGAATACTTGAAAACAGAATTCGGGGTGGGAGACCTTCCATATTGATATGGAATTCCGTATAGCAAATTTTCCCTTTTTTTTTTTCGGGATGCCCCCGTGCCACCAGCCACTGGTTTCCATTGTAAAACTTGGCCCACTGCAGCTTTTGATTTTGCTCAGTGTTTGCTTCAATCCAGTGCTAGCGCAGACATTGACACTGCTGAATTTAAGCCATGTAAGACTAAAAAAAAACAACCCAAACAAACAAAAACAGGAATCCGCATTCTTGAACTAATAGATACTATATTCTCTTAACATCACTGGTGAGTAATATTGATACATTGCATCGTATTTTGTTTTGATGGTTTACTGAATTTAAGATGTATTTTAAGTACCTGGCATAACATTTTCATTTTGATATTTAAGCCATAAGTCATATTTTGTCATATCTGGAGTCTTTTTGTTTAGAAAATTATTAACTTTGTTTTCAAGGAGAGGCCACATTGTTGTGTCTGGGCAAGACAAATTTTCCTCAGCATGGGAGGCGTTGCTCCCAGACAGACCCCCCACTAGGGTGTTGCCCCTGCACCCCACCAGGGGCCTAAAGCGGCCCCCTGGACCCCCAGCCTTCTCAGTATAGCTATGATTTTGTGCTCCCACCCCTGAGAATTCTCATACGGACATACTGTGTGGGGTTTTTTTTTACAAAATGAAAATGAAATCACTGTAGGAAAGTGTTGGCAGGCCTGTTTATTTGCGGATGAACACTCTGTGTTCTTACATACTTTCTTCCTTATTGTATCTTAACTTTCCTACTAGATAATGCATAATGGATATTGCTTGTATTTTTATTTACTTAAGCTCACACACACACACACACACACACACACACACACACACACATACACACACACACACATTGGCACTGCCACTGAATCAAGCATGCATAATTGCTTGCATGCACTTGCTCATAATATTGTTCACAGGCATGCTTGCTTGCACACACACATGCACGCATGTACGTACACCCACTCACTCTTGCTAATCCCCCCGCCCCCCACCCCCTCCCTTTTTAAACATCCACTTCTGACTTTCACAACTGATCAAAAAGAGTGAGATGTGTTGCTGTGTGCAGGTGTTGCCCAAGTCCAATGGTCTCTGCTGGAGGCCACACTGACCTCGCTGCCAGTGTGGCGGAGAGAGAACCCCACCTGCCCTGTGCTGACCTGGCCTCTCTTCACGGAGACCATTCGCTCAAAGGTCACCCCCTGGCCTCCAATGAACACATGAAGCTGCTGGTAGAACAGCTGCAGCTGATGGGAGAGGTCAGTGTGGACACTATGGTCAATGTTTGTTGATGGGAGAGGTCAGTGTGGACACTATGGTCCATGTCTTTTGATGGGAGAGGTCAGTGTGGTCACTGTGGTCCATGTCTGTTGATGGGAGAGGTCGGTGTGGTCACTATGGTCCATGTCTATAGATGGGAGAGGTTGGTGTGGTCACTAAGGTCCATGTCTGTTGAGGGGAGAGGTCGGTGTGGTCACTATGGTCCATGTCTTTTGATGGGAGAGGTCAGTGTGGTCACTGTGGTCCATGTCTGTTGATGGGAGAGGTCGGTGTGGTCACTATGGTCCATGTCTATAGATGGAAGAGGTCGGTGTGGTCACTAAGGTCCATGTCTGTTGATGGGAGAGGTCGATGTGGTCACTATGGTCCATGTCTGTTGATGGAAGAGGTCGGTGTAGTCACTATGGTCCATGTCTGTTGATGGGAGAGGTCGGTATGGTCACTATGGTCCATGTCTGTTGATGGGAGAGGTCGGTGTGGTCACTAAGGTCCATGTCTGTTGATGGAAGAGGTCGGTATGGTGACTAAGGTCCATGTCTGTTGATGGAAGAGGTCGGTGTGGTCACTATGGTGCCTGTCTGTTGATGGGAGAGGTCGGTGTGGTCACTATGGTCCATGTCTGTTGAGGGGAGAGGTCGGTGTGGTCACTATGGTCCATGTCTGTTGAGGGGAGAGGTCGGTGTGGTCACTATGGTCCATGTCTGTTGAGGGGAGAGGTCGGTGTGGTCACTATGGTCCATGTCTGTTGAGGGGAGAGGTCGGTGTGGTCACTATGGTCCATGTCTTTTGATGGGAGAGGTCGGTATGGTCACTATGGTCCATGTCTGTTGAGGGGAGAGGTCGGTGTGGTCACTATGGTCCCTGTCTGTTGAGGGGAGAGGTCGGTGTGGTCACTATGGTCCATGTCTGTTGAGGGGAGAGGTCGGTGTGGTCACTATGGTCAGACTGTTTGAAAGTCTGCTGCAGACACACAGTCTGTAATATTTTGAGCTGAGAAGTTAAACTTATGATTCTGGTCTTGTGTTGATTTTTTGCAGTAGATGTGCTCATGATTTGTTATTTTCTCTTTTCCATTCTTCTCTGCTGCCCCAACCCATGGCATTGCTCTTTGTCACCTACTCCAGCTGTCCAATACACAGCCACACCAAAGTCAGCTGTGTCATGATCATGGTACAGATAGGAAAGAGTTGATCAGATCAGGTTGTGGTGAGGCAAGGCAGCAGAAGAGCCCCTGCGTTGGTGCTGTGTCAGAGTAGATGCTGTTTAATGGTGACGTTCCAAGCACAGTCTACACAGAACACTATATTAGGATAAGTTATTTACAGTGTCAAGAATCGCTTAGTTTAGGAGTCAGATTTAGTGCTGCTATCACATCCATTTGATTAACTGTCTCCATGAATCTGTCAACATCAAAAGTTTTGACATGATTTAATTTTACTTCAAGATTTTGCTGGGAAACACTTATCTATGATTGCATGAGAAAAGTAAAGGAAACAGAACCATGATTTTGATTGTTCTTTGCTTGAAGTTATGCTCTAGACAAGATCTTCAATCAAATGATGAAGCAAATTTATTTCAGGAAACTTGGTTAAATGACTGCCTTTTCATGGTCATACACATGGTATAAGTGTATGTACTCATTTGCTCCATTGCATTTAGACTTCATTCCTGGCACTGTGTGAACTGCAAAGGTTTTTATTTCTTTTTTTTTTTTTGGTCCAAACCTCTGCGCCACCTCAGAGGCAGTGCACCCACGCCACTCATTCCGACATTCCGTCCACAGCCACAGCCTGGTCGGCCCCCGCCCCAGCCCCGGCACCGGCAATCCACAGGGAGCAGTCAGTGTCAAGTCGTCAAGAGGCAACCCACCGGAGGAGACACTGCACTGCTTCCGAGTCACTTCGGTGGTATTCAGTGGCGCCAGTTCTGATCTAACATACGCAGGACACCACCTACTAAGCCCCCTACTGATGACAATAATTGCTTAGTCGCGGAGCCGGCGTGAATGAGCTCTCTCTCGGAGGGCGCCACCACGTCCGTCCAATGACAGCCCCCATGGACTTGCTGATACCGGTGACCCCGATGAAACCAAACCAAGGCCACAGACGTGGAGAGGACATTGAAATTGAGGTCACCATGAGAGCAGGGCATGAAGGGCCACACAATTTGAGACATTTTTTTTTAATGCTGATCGATGAGAATGAGGATGATTAAAATGATGCTACGGATTTCCATTTCGGTCTGAGACTACATGACAGGGCTGTACTCTATGCTTCCTTTCATAATATATCCAGGCCTCAACCAGGCCTGAGAAATACAGGCACCTGCAGTGTTGGTCATGAAATTTGAGCAACACTCTCAGAAACGCATCCATTAAGTGGATGAAACTTGACTGTGTGGTCCCAGTCTCCCAACTGAGTCTGCAGCAACTCAACTCTGGGTAGGAGCGGTCGGGGCAGAAAAACCCACATGACTTCTGATGGAGTTCAAACCCATGACCTCCCAGCCGGGAGTCCGCGACACTAACCACTTCGCCACGGCGGCTGGTTAAAATGGAAAGTTTAATTAAAGATACAAGTAACAATTTTTACACAATCACCTTGTTTGAAATAAGAAAATGATCTCTGCCATTTGTATAGAAACAGATCTGTGGTGTATTTGAAGAGACTCTTTCTTCTCTGTTCTGTTTGCTGTTGTCCAGGTGGGATAACTGGAAGAGGTCTGTCATACACTTTGTGTATTTATGACTTAATGGTTTGCTTGAAGTTGTTGACTCCTAACTGCTTGCTGATGTGGGCTGATATGTACTGTTTCAGGTAGTGTACCTGGAGAGTGAGAATGGCCCTGACCTTGTGGTGCTGTGGCCCCGCTGGCTGTGCATGGATGTCATTGGGACCTTCATGTCCCATGACAAGATCACTCAGGCCAGGATCACAGGCTGCTTTTCTGTGCACGAGTTCCAGCTGATGTACCCAGAGACTGACGCCATGAGTTTGCTGCAGGTGAACATGCTGATTAAGGGTTAACTGCAGTATGGTGACGCCGCATTACATGCATAAAATGGATAATTACCATCAAGTCTCCCCACCAAAAAAGACATCAGCAAGGATTTGAAGAGCGTATGAAGGATGATACATGAATTGCATACTTATGATATATTTTATCACACTTTGTACTTTAATTTAGACAAATTTTTGCTGATTAATCAATGAATTCTGCAGTGTATATCATCATGAAATGTTTTGTGCATGTATGTGTGTTTTCATTCTTTCTTTTTTTTCAGTGGATAAATTCCCACATTAAAGGAAGCAGCTTTTGTCATGAAAATGTTTCTTGCGATGTATTCTGAGGCTCTCTTTCATGCTCCCAAAAAGCTGATGGTGGCATTTGGCATAGTTCGTGATGGTGAGGAAAGATTTTCAAAGTTTTAGCAGTTGATAGAAATGGCAGACTGAATTAGTCAGGTCTTCAAGTCAAATGTTAGGTAGTTTTGTCTCTTCTGGTGATGTAGGAGATCATATATTGCATGAAGATTGCATACTGCTCGTAACATTTTCATCAGTCTAGTGATATTGTCTGTTTGCTAGATTGTAATTGTGTTTGACAATTTTGTGTGTGTGCATAAATAAATTCAAGACCCCTTCATGTGGCCCACACAATCTCAACTAAACAAGAGAACTGAGGTGCACAGATAATGCATTACATGCAATGTTCAGTAAGTTAACAGCATGCTGTTCAAGGTTCAGGAAATTAACTGCATTCCATTCAAGGTTCAGCAAGTTGACTGCATTTCATCAAGGTTCAGCAAGTTTACTGCATTCCATTCAAGGTTCAGCAAGTTGACTGCATTTCATCAAGGTTCAGCATGTTGACTGTATTTCATCAAGGTACTGGAAGTTGACTGTATTCCATTCAAAGTTCAGCAAGTTGACTGCATTTCATCAAGGTACAGCAAGTTAACTGCATTCCATTCAAGGTTCAGCAAGCTGACTGCATTCCATTCAAACTTCATGAAATTAACTGCATTACATTCAGGGCTACAAGTAAACTAAAGTTCAGTACAATCAAGGTCAGTTAAGTTTTATAAATGCCTAGACAGTTCTTGCATTTCACCCTCTCTCTATGCTTACCTGGTCTGTTCTCTTCCTCTTCTCTCATGATATCACTCCCCATCTCCCCTGTCCCTTTTTCTCACTGACATTATTAAATGACATTCCCCAGGTGTTTGAGGCATTGGAGGGTGTGTACACAGTGTGAGGTGGATGGAGAGGTAGAGTTTGAGTTTCCCTGCCTGAATTTTATTGAAACCCTGTCGGGCCTGTGGCAAAAAGACGATGAGCGCTACACTGACGCTGTGTACGGGGGAGTCCGACTTCACACCAGTTCCAGTCTGGGGCACAGCTCAAGTACCTGTTTCCCAGGATACAGGTCAGTGGAGAAAAAACATGGGTAATGATCAGTAGAGTGAGCAAGATTAATGATAGAGCAGTCTTAGATTTATGATTCAGTAGAACCTCTTACTAACATGCCCCAATGATCCTTTCACTCCTTGACTTCTGAGGCTGAACTTAAGCTGAACAATGCAGTAAGGGCGAGTTGTGGGCAACTCTTCAATAATGCATGCCCGTGGTGAACAGATTTGGCAGCTGCACTAATACAGCACTCTGTTGACAAGCCGGTTGACAGCGTCTGCTAGACCCACTTGCCAGCAAACTCTTGTCATAAGGTGTGTATGCTGAACCTGCTGGTCATTGGCTTTTGGACAGTGGTCAACAAATCATCTGGATTGCAAGGTGCAACAATAGGAGGTCCACAGCAGGAAAAGCAGTTATTTCCCTTTGTATTGATGTGCTTAACATGGCACCTTGTGTTGATCAGTTTGGGAGATAATTTGAAACCAAAGAGTTTTTTTTACTTAGAGTTTACGAATCTCTTCATGACAGTAGTTCATCATTATTTTGTTTCTGATATCCCTATCATCTTCAGAAAGTGTTTATTAGTGTGTGTGTATGTGTCACATCTTCCGTGCCACCTGGGAGACATTACCTCTGCTCCATTTATTCAGGCTTCCATCCACGGTCACACCTGGCAGTCCACAATTAGTAGCTGGTGTCAAGTTGTTGTGAGGCAATTCACCAGAATTATGATCCAACGTGTGCAGGACACTGCCTACTACTAAGCCCTTTACTGATGACAATGAGTTGTGGAGCCAGTGTGAAGACGCATTCCCATCAAGAGCCCTCTGAGGTTGACATTTTGGCGTCGTATACTATACCATGTCAGACCATAGCATTAAACGGCTGTCTTTGTGGCCAATGCAGTAATAAGATAGTCACGTGACGCCCACCCTACTTCCGCCTACGGAAGATGCCGAAGTTCGTGTACTGTACGTCATTCTTCTTCGGCCTGTCACCCAAGCAAGATAAGTCTTGTGCTCTGTCTCGCCTATACTTTGCCTTTGTGTAAAGATTGCTGTGTTCGCATTCTGAACTCATTTATTGTGGCTTGTGCTTATCCTCAGAGTATCTTGACGTGTGAGGTTATCGCTGGGCTAGCATTCTAACCTTATTTTCGGGATTTTCTCGCGATTGTTTCCCGGTTCTGCTTTCCGCGTCACCGGTTCAGCTGTTCGGCAATTTCCATCGCCGCGTTCATAGCTGTTCGGTGCCTCTCTTATCCATCGGCCTCCCTTTTCAATCGCCTTCGGCCCCCTGTCGCCACTAAATTCCGATTTCTCCCTCGCCGTCATTTATTCCACAACCTCCTGTGCGACGATCGTGTGCCAGTCTCGTCGCATCTCCCTGCCTCGTCGCCATTTTGTTTTGCACCGGTCTCCCCCTCTTGTCACAACTTATACCCCAGTATTTTACAGGGGGTTGTTTTCGTCCAATTTAATTCCTTTGCCCCCTTCCCTCATTTGCCAGAAATTCTCGCTCGCCTTCGTGTCCTCAACGATCGCGATCGACCGTTGTCCTGGTATTTACACGTGGCGTTACTCAGCACTTTGCGCCACGTCACGGTCGCTTCTCACGCGCAGTTTCGCCTTATCTGCTGCGCTTGGTGTCCCTGTACGGACTTGTTTTCCTTATTTTCCATTGTGTACGTTGTTCATTTTTTTTTGTGTGCGCACGGTCGATCGATTGCCCTTGTTATTCCCCTCGATCGACCGTCGTGACTTTCTCGCTTACGATCGTGTGCTCCGGTTTCGCTCGGCGCCATCGCCCAATATGGTGAAGGACTCGACTGGGTCGAGCAACAACCCTGACGTGCAGGGTTCGCGCTCTTTCCCGGAGGACCCACGAGTTGGTTCCAACCCCGAGCGAACCGTTCGTTCTCTTTGGGAGAACGGACGGCCGCGGTAGTTGGAGATGACCCTCCCGCGGAGGGGACGCGGGAATCTCCCTCCTCTACCCGACCGACGGACGCACGACCGTTGCGTTCGAAAGCTAGAAGGCAACCGGCGGCCATTGCTAAGTGCCTTTCATTCGACATGCCCAGGAAATCTAAGGGCAAGGCCCCACTTAAGGGACCCCCCCTAGCCAAAACTTCCCAGCGGGAGTCCGCTTCGCCCCCCGCCACCTGCCTTCTAGCTTTCCTGCGCTTACACACTCATCGCCTTACTATGCCGAGTCACGCGACCCCCGGCCCCCGGGGACCCTTGCCGGGCCGCGGACAGGCACGGGTGACGGCCTTGGGCTGGAACCCCCACCCGTCACTCGGATCTATGAGACAGGCGGGTCCGCTTCTTCCCCCCATCTGGACTCGCCTTCTCACGACGCTCTCCCCCTCCGTGCACAGGTGCAGCCAAACACCCCTGCACGAGGAGCGTCCCCTTAGCTCGGAGGCAGGCAGTGTTATGGCCACGTCTTGGCACGACCATGCACATGTCCATAACTCTGGGCGTATGGGAACACCGAGTGCATCCACCGGTTGTGATCATACACAAAGACGGCCGACCAACCCCGCTCGCCCGTCGCAGGTTCCCCTAGGGGTTCAGGACGTTGGGGGCCCGACCTACTCGGCCCCCCACTTGGGCAACGTCCTCGGTCCCGTTCCTCCGGGGGGAGGATCTACCAGCGGGACCACGGGTAACCTGCCCCATTCCTCTGGGGCCCGGCATGCTCCCGGGGGGGGACCACACACTACGGTCGATTATTATATTCCCCCCCTGCCCCAGGTTACCCCGGTCCCCGGCGAGTCCCTGCACAGTACTCTGGGCCGCCACAGCCCGCTTATCTCCCCGGGGACCAGTGGCTCTATGCCCCCGAGAGGGACCAGTGGCTTAATACCCACACTCAACCTGATCAACTCTTTGGCCGATTTGGCACCCAATCTCACAGACTTGGGTCGACCTGGGTCTCCCACCTCGGGCGCTGTCCGATCGGCAGTCCGGGCTCTCCCACCCTAGCCCGTCTGCCGAGTATAGAGCCACGAGGGTCCCGCCCCCCCCCCCCCCCCACCACCACCCTACCAGGGCGGGACCCTCGCGCGCACCCGCGCACTTGCCTCCTGAGGAAGACCTCCCTTCCCAGGAATTAGACTCCCCACAGCCTGAGGAGGACTACGATGAGGACCTCTTCTCATCACTTTATGACATCAACACCATTGAACGGTTTCGACGGACTTGGTGTCGAGGGACGCCCCTCCCTCTGCCGATATCTTGGCCTTTCCTGAGATCGTTGGGCCGCCCCCAGCCCAACACTCAAGACTCAGGATTGTAGCTCCTCAGTCCCTCACTTCACTGTGGGAGAGTCCGGCGAAACGCGCCAGGGGTGCAGACGCCGTCCCCACGCCGGGTCAAGACCTTCCCCCGGCACCCAATGCGGCCCTTTCGGCGCCCTACTTGGGACCCGCAGGAAGCACCCTGTTACCTCCCTCTTTGCTGACAATCCGGCCACCAGGGAGTGGGCCATCTCCCAATCGGATTGTCGCCTGATACCCAACCGGGCCCCCCCCTACTTCGGCCACTGTCTCCTTTAAGGCGTTAAAGGACTGGGACCGAGTAGCCCGGATGGGCATCTTACACACCACTGCAGGGCATGCCTACCTTAGCATGCTCTTGCAGAGGGCGGAGGTACTCTGGCCTGGGGATGACGGCGCCGTCCCAGGGCCTTCGGATACAAACTCCGAACCCCACCAGGACGAACTTCGCTTGTTCAGCGATCCCTTCATGCGACACCTAGTCAACAGGATATCGCATCACTTGTCGGCTGCGGCGGACAGCGCAGCAACGACCCATTTTAATTGTCTGCTTGTGGCTAGAGACGCGGTGCTTGCACGCTCCTCGCTCTCTCCCCGGCACTCAGGGCATCCCTACGATGTGTCCCGGGCCAGGATCACTCGCTCTTTGGCGAGTACTCCACCTCGGCTATTCTCTCTCTCTCGAGGAACGCAAGCAGGCGGCGTCCTTCGCCCCCCGGCCTCAGCCACGCCCTTCCAGGCCCCCCTTTCGGTCCTACCCCAGGGCCAACAGGCCCACTCCGTACCCCCGTCAAGCCCCATTCACACCGCCGGGCCGGCCAAGCGCCCACTTAACTCGCAGAGGCCTAAACCAAAACCTCGCCAGAATTTTCGGTTCGGCCAGCAAGCACGGCCCCGCAGGTGACTGGAGGACACTCCCGTAGGGGGCATGGAACTGGCACAACCTGCCCAGCAAGACACCGGCCCTCTGTACCCCTTCCCCCCGGGACCATCGGCTCCCCTGGCGGGCAACCTCTCCCGGCATGCCCGCCAGTGGCGACGTATGGGCCTCAGCCCCTGGGTAGTGTCGGTGCTTCAGGATGGGTTTCGCCTACCCTGGGGGCACTCGGTCGCCCTCCCCTCATGCGTTTTCCTCCTCCGTCCCCCAGCGACCCCCCACCTGCCCAGGCGGAGGCCCTCCGCCTGGAAGTCCTCGAACTCCTACAGAAAGGGGCCATCGCAGAAGTTTTCCAGCCCCACCCCGGGTTTTACTCCCACCTGTTCGTGATCCCCAAACCTTCGGGGGGATGGAGGCCCATCCTCGACCTTTCTCCCCTCAACAAGTTCCTAAGACATACCAAGTTCAAGATGGACACACCCTTCCAGATCAGAGACTCCATTCACCATTTAGATTGGGCGACCTCCATAGATCTGAAAGATGCGTATTTCCAAATCCTTATCCACCCGGCGCACAGACGTTACCTCCGGTTTGTCTGGCAAGCTCGGGTTTTCCAGTTCAAAGCTCTCCCCTTTGGCCTCTCCCTGGCACCCTTCCTCTTCACGAAGGTTGTCAAGGAGATGGCCGCCCTGGCCAGGCAGGAGGACATTCGCCTCCTGGTTTACCTCGACGACTGGCTTGTCCTAGCCTCCTCCCAGGCTCAGTGCCAGGCCCCACCACCCCGCCTCCTCAGCCTTTGTTCCACCTTGGGGTTTGTAATCAACCCCCTCAAGTGCGAACTTATTCCCAGTCAGAGGTTCTCTTTCCTGGGCATGAGTTTCGACACGATTACCATGAAGGTCGCCCCGACCCAGGAGAGGTCCGCCCGCATCGTGGACCTCATCGTGCGCCTCCGGGAAGCCGCACACCTCGGCCAGAACTCTGTCCTCCCTCTTAGGGATGATGGAGTCCCTTTCTGCCCTCATTCGCGCTGGGTCGGTCCCCAAACGCCAGCTGCAGAGGGAGTTCCGTCGTCGTTGGTCCCAGACCTCGGACCGCTGGGACCTGACCATTCCCCTCGGCCCCTGGTTCTCGGGTGCCACGGAGGAATGGCTCAATCCGTCCACCCTGACCACCGGCGTTCCGATCTCTCTCCCAACTCAGTCCCTCGAGCTATACACGGACGCCTCCAACTCGGGCTGGGGGGCCCACTTGGGGGACAGTCTGCCTCGGGGATGTGGGACACACAGATGGCTCGCCTCCACATCAACATATTAGAGTTGGAAGCGGTCAGACTGGCCCTCCTCCACTTCCAGCATCTAATCGCGCACCGACTGGTTCTCCTCCTCACGGACAACACGTCGGTAGCCCATTACGTCAACAGGGGGGGGGGGGGGGGGGGCTCACTCCATCGGCCTCTCTCTCAGGACAGAGGCCCTCCTTCGCTGGTGCCACGCACGGGGAACCACCCTCCGTGCGAGACACATAGCGGGGACACGGAACATCCTGGCAGACACTCTCAGCCGGTCAGGGACCCTTCTGCACACAGAGTGGACCCTGAACAAGCTGACACTAACCACTGTCTGGGATCACTGGTTCAAGCCCATGGTCGACCTATTTGCGACACGGTTCAACCATCGACTCCCCATGTATGTCTCTCCAGTCCCGGACCCCCGAGCGTACGCGGTCGATGCGCTCTCCCTCCCCTGGGACGGGACTTGTCGCCTACGCCTTTCCCCCTTCCCCATACTTCACAAAGTGATCAGGAAGGCCAGGCTGGAGAGACCCAAACTCATCCTCATAACCCCATGGTGGCCGACTCAGTCGTGGTTCCCGGACCTCAGGTCCCTAACTCACGTTCCCCCTCTCCAGCTAGCCCCTCGGTGGGACTTGCTCAGACAACCTCGCTCGGGCCTCCCTCACTCCAATCCCCGGATGCTTCGCCTACACGCTTGGCTTCTATGCCAGCCAAATTGCGACCACCGGTCCCCGCCGCCCCCGCCGACAGACCCCGGTCGGTCCTAGAGAGACTGACAGAGCGGGAGCATCGCAGGGACTACGAGACTTGGCCTCGGCCTCTCGTAGGGCTAGCACAGAGTCCCTCTATAATTACAGATGGGAGAGATGGGTCACGTGGTGCACGGGCTAACTCGGTCCCCTACCTACACCCCTCCAACATCCAGCTAGGCAATTTCCTATCCCACCTTTCGTCCTCCTTAAAACTCTCGGCTAGCTCCATTCGGGGCTACCGATCGGCCGTATGCACCACCATCCGACAGCTCGGCGGCCCATCTTTCGACAATGACTTTCTACTCAGAGAACTATCACGGGGGGTTGCCTTACGCGAAGCTCAATCCCCTAGGCGCGCCCCCTTGTGGGACCTCTTTCTGGTGTTAGGCGCCCTCAGAAAACCCCCTTTCGAGCCCCTCCGCTCCATTCCCTTTGACCTCCTCTCCTTCAAGACCACCTTCCTTCTCTCCCTGGCCTCAGCCAGAAGGCGAAGTGAGATTCATGCCCTCAGCGGGGACCCTCGGGACATCGCCTTTCACAGAGACGGCTCCGTCTCACTTAAGTTCCTTCCTGAGTTCCTAGCGAAGAACCAGGAACCGGGCACACCCTCTCCTTCCCTCCTGATCCGCTCTCTAGCGGATATCTTAGGCAACGAGCGGGGTGGGGACATGGACCTGTGCCCCTCTAGGTGCCTCAGATACTACTGGGGAGCGTTCCCGCCCCAGGCGTTCCTCGCAGCGACGCCTTCTCTTATCTCCATCAACCCCAACAACAAGAAGGACATATCGGCGGGCACTATCTCTAGGTGGCTATCCAATACTATCAGATCTGCCTATGCCCAGGCGTACAAAGACCTCCCAGCCCTGTGTCACCCGAGCCCATGAGGTCAGAGCGCTGGCCACGTCCTCAGCGTTCCAGCACTCTGTCCCCGTGCGCCATCTCCTGGAGGCAGCCTACTGGCGTTCGGAGAACCCTTTCATAAACTTTTATTTAAGGGACATCCGCATGACCAGGGCTGATGGTTCTAAAAGGATTTCATTTGTGGCGGCCAATGCAGCCATATCGGTCTACCCCAGGAACCATTAGGGCGCTCGGCCCTCCTCCTATTACTTTAAATTCTGCTATGGTCTGACATGGTATAGTATACGACGCCAAAATGGGGAGTTTGTGTTATACTCCCTGTTTGGCTAAGTATACTTACCATGTCAGACTCTAATGCCCGCCCTACCGCCTTGCGCGCAGGCCTCATTGAATGACGTACAGTACACGAACTTCGGCATCTTCCGTAGGCGGAAGTAGGGTGGGCGTCACGTGACTATCTTATTACTGCATTGGCCACAAAACTTCGGCCTGACGGAGCTGACTGACAGCCGTTTAATGCTATGGTCTGACATGGTAAGTATACTTAGCCAAACAGGGAGTATATAACACAACTCCCCATGTCTGTCCAACGACGATCCCCCATGAAATTGCCAATTCTGGCGAGTCTTGACAAAAATTCACAAAGGCCTGGAGAGAAAAGTTTTAAAATGAGGTCACCGTGAGAGCGTGGCATGAATGGTTACAGAACTGGGGAGAAAATGTGTCGTATACTGGGTCTAGTTAAGAAGACAAAGTGATGAGAAACACATGCCCTGTTGGCTTAACAGTGCAGTCTGAATGGCCCAGCACTGGGCCTCAGTCAGTAGTGAGGGGTTCAATGGAGGTAAAACTAATACAATGACTACAATATTAAAAAAAATATATATATATATATATACACATCAGGATTGTAAAAGCAGGGAGTACCTGTTTTAAATGGTCCTTGCGGGAAGGTTATGCTAAAGAGAGAGTGTGTGATGTTTTTCTCATTCATTTTTCAAAACTCCAGGTGTTTTATTAGTAACTTAAACATCAAATTAGAATAATACTTGGTCACAGACTTGCCAACAAATCTGTCTACTGTATTTGTGGCAGTGAATGAATGTAACTTTAACTGACTTGCTACTGATGGTTTTCTCTTTTGATATTTTTCTGTATGCTTGGCATTCATAAGGGTTCAGGCTCAGAACAAATTCAGCCTGCGAAAAAAAAAAAAAAAAAAAAAAAAAAAAAAAAAAAGCAGAAAATCATCTGTCACGCTTACCAGAGTTTTGTGCTGGTCATTTCAGGCCTGAGAAATATTCCCTCAGTCTGTGAGGGTGCCACTTTTCAGGCTTAGACCAGAAATCCGACCTGTAGAAAATCTGAAAGCTGCCTTTGATTGGAGTCGGCTGTAGGTGGCAAACAGCTTTCAGCATTATCATTTCAGGGCTCAGCTGGTAAGCCACAGAGAACTGCCTGATTTGTGCACAGTGAAAATAATCCCAGTTGAGATTGGTGATATTTCAGGGCATGTCGTCACTGATGATGTTCTACATATTGGTGTGTGTTGTTGAAGAAGCATTTCATGGGCAAGAAGAACAAGAGTTGTTGCTCATAGGGCAGAGCATGCAAGGACATTACCATAGACTTCACAAGTGTAATAACTGCTGAAAAAAACTTCATCTATTTTTTTCAGCGTATTTATTTAGTTTGTCATATGTTTTGTATTTTCACTGAACATGTACAAGTACAGCAACATTGTGTGGGTAAACAGGTCTGCTGGCATGTCTCTGTATGCATCCATTGATTTTACATGCATTGTGTTGTGGGTGGCAGGTGTTCTTGCGGCGTAACATGTTGGGAGAGAGTGAAGAGCAAGAGGTGGACCTGTACCAGTGGCACCACGGGTCCAAGTACTGCTGGGGTCAGCTGGAGGGACTCATCGACATGGACCACAATGAGCAGTACCTGGAGATCAAGGTTCGCGGACCCCCGGACTCCAGATACGCTCTCTTCTTCTTCCTGGAGGACTTTGTCAATGTGTGTGGAGCAGGTAAACTATGAAAGAAATATGTGTGTAAATATACATTTTGTTTTGTTTTATTCTACTACCTTTCGCTGGCTGCTTTGGGGGTGCTGTTGGATTCTTTTTCGAACCCTTGGCGGTCAGAACGCCACAGAATTATGGACTGTGGTGTGTTTCTGTTTGATGCCAAGAGCACAGACACAATCAGCCATGTCTCCCTGATGAGTCTGATCCAGCAGACGAAAGGCCTTGGAGCAGGCGATACATATAGATCTGCCTTCGAGAGGGATTGCGATAGTTTCCTCATGCAGCTAGTGAAAGGTTTTCATATTTATGATATACATTTTCCCATTTACTTCATCTTCATTTTTTTTTTTCTCAATTTCAGATCTTTGCCAAGTCATTACTATAATGATGGAAGAATTGTTAACCTGCACTTGTTTTCCCCCACTACTTAATTGTTAAGCATTTTATATATATATATATATATATATATATATATATATACACACACACACACACACAAAGAGAGATCAGTATAAGGATTAGACAGAATCCAGTTGTCATTCTTTAAGTTTCTGCATCCTGTTGTTTTCAATTCAATAATGGTTCATTTCTAGAATACATTGGTACAGATCAACTAGGTATTGGTGTCTTAAAGAAGTATACCCACTGGAAGTCATATGTTCCTTGCGCTTACAGTTGTTTACTGTTCATTCTACAATTCTTTGAATACACTGGTTCAAATGTTTACACATGTTATTGAAGAAGAAAAGATGAATTGAAAATGAAAAAAAAAGAAAAGCTGACTGACTGATGTGAGTGGTGTTGCTGCCCCGTGCAGGTGGTGGAAAACGTGTGCCCAGGTCTGTGCACAGAGCGCTACACTCTGTCCCCATCCCAGCTACAGCAGCACGGCAAGATTGTGCGCAGCTATTCTCCACAGAGCTGCTGCGCATGCAGCTGGAGAACCGCTCCTCTGTGGTGCTGAGTGGGACCACCACAGAGAATTTCCTGGACATTGCTTGTATGGGCTCTGAGGAGGTGAGTGTTTGCCTTACCAGTTTACCCTGACACTGAAGTGGGTGTACTTTTCAGAAAGTCAGTGTATTTTCTACACAGTGCAAGTACGTATCTTCCAAAGTTTTGTTTAAGAAAAAAGGGGGGGGGGGGGGGGGGGGGGGGGGGGGGGGTTCCACCTTGCATCACACAGCAGAGGGTAGAGGTATACCTGATCCTTCATTAACTACTGTTACTTTCAGACCTGATTCTTCAGTTTGTCTTGGCACAAATTCATGCTGTCTTACCAGGGTTCTTTTTTCTTCTTTTTATTCTAGTTACATTTCAGGGTCTGTAGTCCCTGTTTCGTTGCTTTGCGACGTATTGGCATGTTGCCCAAGATACTGACATGGTAATGTGCATGAATTGTTGCACTTTGGTCAAAGCACACTAAGACAACACAATGTTAACAAATCACCAGTGCAATCAGAGCTGAAGAACTTCAGTTGTAGATTTTTCTTCAGCTATTTTTTTTCGGTTCATGGCACTTGGGCCAAACATGTTTGCAAAATGTGTAAAAATCATATGGATAAAAATCATATGGATAAACAGGTCTGTTCTGTTTGTTGTTTGTCTGGTCATTTTTCATCCTGTAGAAAACATGAGATTCAGCCTGCTGGAAAACAAACTTGTGTGTATCTTAGACTGTACAGAGTGTTTGTGATTGTGTTGGGGGGTGGGGGGGGGGGGGTTCATTTTGAAAAGAAAGAGCAGTTATATGCAGTTTCAGCAAAACTTATAGTGGACAATGACTTTAGTTCAGATGTCTACACAACTGCAGCAGCACATCCAAGTCTTTCTTCCTTTCTTTCTCATTCTGTATTAGATTTTCAAGACTGGAAAAAGGACAGTGAGATGACTTAATTAACCTTAAGCCAATATGTTGCCATTTGGCAACAACGTGGCTCACCGCCGATGTTGCTGTTCGGCAACCAACAAGGGTTACCGAACTCCCGATACTCTCACGCTCCAAGTTGATGAGATAGAAAGCCAGCAATAAACGTCATAGTTGGGGGATGACCTGACCTGTGCTCACAGTCACTTGCTTCGTCAGAATGCTGTTAAGTGTTTTTTTTAAAAAAATGTTTATTCCCATACTTCACGAACTCAACCTCATCGTACATATACCACAGATCAGGTGCTCAAAATATTGAATAGACGGTCAGTTGATCCTGATTCAGATGAAGAAGACCCAGATAGTCACAAGGAAACATTATGGGATAGTGAGAGCTTGACTGAATTACTGCAAAGTGAGGCGTTGGACTGTAGCCAAGTGGTGGAGAGAGATGAGCAAATGAGAGAGAGTCTAGATGCCGGCTCACCATGTGCGCCCAGTGTTTTGGAGTTGAGCCAACCAGCAGTGACTGACTGTTGAAAGTCTGTGTAAAGGGGCGAGCTAAGACTAGTAAAAGGTAATGAACTCACACACAGCTGGCTTGTAGGTCAAGGTCGAAGGGGGCATGGCCGACTGACGTGTGTCAGAGGTGAGCAGCAGAGACGTGTTTAAGTGGGACTTATGATCAGTTTGAATGGCTTCCCAGGCTTCAGAGACCAACAAGCACATGAATGGCTTTGTTTTCATAAAAAAATATTGCTTTCAGCAGTGAGAGTGAAAGGGGTTTTGTGTGCATGTGTGTTCCTTTTTTCTTTTTTTCATGTATGCCAGTCAGGCATAAGAATGTGTGTGTGTGTGTTCCCTGCTATCGAAGTAGTTGGATTTATGGCTATTTCTTCCATTTTTCTGTTGGATATACCATACTTTCTGGTCTTCAATTGTGAGTGGAGTATTTTTTCCTCCCTTTTTGAGAGTTTGTTGGCATGCTTTCTTCTTTTTTTTTACGTTGAGAAGAAAGAGAACATTCTTTTTTTCATTTCTCTTTTTTTTTTTTGCACTTGAAATTACTAAACATTTGAAATTATTGTTTAACCATTCCTAACATGATGTACTATAATATAAAAAAAATACAGTGTATCTCCTCCATTTCTCAAAAAATAGCATGAGAATTGGTTGTTTAGTTCGAGAGATATCTGCGTTTCACATATGCTGGTGTGAAATAAATAAGAGTTGTTTTTTTTTAAATGGCTGGCGACGGGGATTCATGCAAAACAGAATGTCTGGTGGTGAAAGGGTTAAGGAACAGCATGGACTCACAGACTTGATTTATATATAGATTATCAGAACTCAAGTACTTAAACATGGACCATGATAGAGATATTAGCAACAATCACCATGGCATAAGTATTAAAAACATAGACCATTTACAGACATGTAGTAGATTATTAAGTAGTTTCGTTGTTGAAACTCGAAGCAAATGTGTGCATGTTTCTGAGGTTCTTTGGTTTGGTTCCAGGTTCTTCATCATCTCAGTCTTGGCATAGACCTGGATGTGACACACCTGACAATCCACACCCAACGTTTGCTGTCACTCCTCCTTGATCCTGCTGATCCTATGGGGAGGGACTGGTGTCTGTTAGCTGTCACACTGGGCTTGTCCGACCATCTGCCAGTGTTAGACAGAGAGGAAAACCAATTGGTGTCACAAACTCAGCGTGTCTTGGAGGAATGGGCACGTCGCTGTGATTCCTCTGTGCGTGATCTGGTGATGCATTTGAAGGACTTCAACCGCATTGATGCAGTGGAAGCTATCCTGAGAACAACCCCTCCGTTCAGAACTTTAACCTATGAAGATCAGAGCACAGATGAAAGTGCTGGGGCTCACGGCACAGATGCTTCCACTAATACGCTGTCCAACCTCTCCAGGTGACCCAAGTCTGGATTTGATGTGTGATTTGAACAACAGTCTATTAGAACAAGATGGCCAGCTGGTAGGTGGGGTGCATCAAATCAGGTGAACACATTTCTTTATGTATCTCCATCATACTGATGTTTTTATCCCAGATCATATGATTTGTTCATGCAATTCTGCGCTTCACACAATCTTACAGTAATGGAGCAAGAAAACGCTTCCACTCAGTAACCTGCAAATGGTCACTTTTGTACACTGCCTTACAGTTCCATGTGTGCCATAGGTTTGTGGCAACCTTGATAATTTTGTTCATTGAGCAACACATCAAGGCAGTTGTTCAACAGTTCACATAGAAAAACACCAGATTGTGGAAGACAAGTTTTCTTCTGTTTGCTTATAGGCTGTGCATGCTTTCCTAAAACCTTCCCTACAGAGAAGCTTCATTTGTTTCCCAGCAGGCAGAAGTGACAGAAGCCTGCAGAGAATCAGCAGAACACCATGGTCTGTTGTGCTCCTTACATTGTGCATCACTGGGCACTGAGGGCTTGGACTGCTGTGCAGAGTATATAGTCAGTGCTGTGTGACCAGTGGGGGTCCTGCTGGAGTATAAATCAACTGCTGATTGGTAATGCATGCTGTAGCATTCAGGTGTCACAAAGGAGCTTTCCGCTGGATAATTTCCTTGCTTTTTCAGTCTCAGACTGGTGTTCGTCAGTTATGTTTACTTTGTAAAGCCACTGATCGAGGTCCAAGGATCAACTCTTATATTGTTTGGGGACCATTGTGGGTTAGTGCTTTTCTCCCTGGAAAACATGCATCTCCAGTAACTATCTCTGAAAGGGCATCTGAAGACATTTTTTGTTCTCATTTTATTGGAAGATCTGTTGCCAATTTCTACATGTTTCCACTTCTGTTACTAATCTTTGCTTTTACAGGCAATTAGTTTTAGTTTGTAGACTAAATTTAATCGTCCAAGACACCCCAATGAGTGAGTGTTGGAAGTATGTTCAACAATATATATATACATGCTTTCTGAATCAGACAGACATTAAATAATTTGTGAAATAGAGCATCATCATATGCCATGTGCAAGTCTTACTACAGCAACAGTGGTCTACAGAATGTTCATAGTACACAGATGAGCACTGTTGTTTCCTAAAAGTCATTGGCTCTTTTGCTCTTTTGACTTATAACTAAGTAGCATTTGTTACCCCAAATTAGTATCAAATGAAAGGACTATAATCATCTGTGTTAACTTGCATGACATTTGTGCAACAGGAGTTCCTATTTGAACTTTAAAAAAATCTGCTGATCAGAGATGCCATAATAGCATTGTATAGTTTGGGTTTGCTCCCAGGTTCAAAGTGCATAATTATATTACACCTGCATATTAATTCCCACTTTGCTGAATGATCCTGTGAGGTGTGGTACAATGTTTAAAAATGTAATCTACCTCATTCTTTAAACTCTTTTTTTTTTTCCTTTTTGTTTGTTTTTGTTTTGAATTGGTTAGATCCAAACCACAAGTCTGAAATGTACATAGTTCACACAATTATATATGAAATTATAATTGAACAACATATCTGAAATCGCCCTAGCTAAACAACATATCTGAAATCATCCCAGCTAAACAACATATGTAAAATCACAGTGGATCAGCAGTACATGTGAAACCACAGTAAATGCACACATTTTGTCCATGGTACTCTATGGTCTTTTGGTACATAGCTCATAGATTTTTTTTTTTTTATTTGATTTCCATGTCTTCATCTTAAACCAAACAAAGAGCTGTGTGGAAAATTCTGTATTTCCCAGAAGAACACCTTTTCAGAAGCCAGGAATGTCTCTTGCATTGCTTTTTAATTATTGAATATCTTCTGAATCCTTCGGACTCTTTTTTTATCCGTGAAATAAATGATATGTAAAATACATTTGAAAGAGAGGGAAAAGTAAAATTTGGCTTTAGAGGAAGAAAATGCTTTATCAAGACAAGAGTTTGCATTGGGCTCATCTTTTCCTTTCTGGATGGCTGGAAGAGAATATTCTGGAGAACATGAATATTGTTGTTTAGAAGGCAAAACATCGAAAAGGCATCTTCCCTGATTCTTTCTCTTTTTTTTTTTTTATCCTGTAACAGCAAACTTCACATTGTATGAAAGCTGTTATAGGCAAGGTATCTTTTTTGCTGTCACTTTCAAGATGCATCTGTTCAGTATTTCTTAGACCCATGTAAAGTTAATTCAAATGTCAAGTGGAAATGATGCAGTAACAGGTCAGGCTGAAGTTCAGACCTCTACAATTAATTGTCAATCCCACCCTCAGTATTCCCTCCTCACTGTCCCTCCCTTTCCACATCTCTTTTTTTAAGAATAAGTCATTTGCATCATGGTAGGAGTTTAATTTTTTTCCATCATAGGGTTTACAAAAAAAAAAAAAAAAAAATCTGTTTAATGTATACATATTGGTAGTATTCCTTTATATTTGAACTAGATCACACACGACACAACACTTTTTCCTTACCAGAACACAATATTGCTCATAAAAAAAAAAAAAACAGGGTGAAGACAAACACGTCAGAGAACATTATGTAGTTGGGTTTTTTTTTTGTTGTTTTTTTTTTTTTCATTTTTACTGATGTTTTTCACACAGTCACTCCAAAGATCAAGGACATTTAAGTGAAGCCAAACACGAAAAGGATGAGAAAAAAAAAAAAAAAGGGGGGGGGGGGGGGGGGGGGGGGTAAGTTGATCATATGATAACCTGATGTTCTCACCAGGTAAGATTCGGGGACAATATTTCAGTCTTTCTAGGTTATCTCAGAATACCACTCTTTAGGTGAAAAATGTTTAAAAAAATTGTTTTAAAGCTCTGTGCCATATAAAAAAAAATGATTGAAAGACAAAGTTGTCCCTTTTGGCATCTCCTTTTATTCCGTGGGTATTTACTCCTGGCAATACGAACGTAAGCAGTTAATTTCCAATTAAAGAATTGGCAGAATAAAGCATTGCACAAGTAAGAATAATGCTTGAACAATCCTTAACAACTAAATTTTGGGTTTTTAATTCATGGAATTTTTTTTTTTTTTTTTTTTTTTTTTTTTTTTGTTTGTTTGTTTGTTTGATGGGGGCAGGGGGCATTTTCATTTTTTTTCACACAAAAATGTGCAGATTTTCTGGGGGGAAAAGTTGGCGAATTCCATGCCAAGTTTGTGGTGGTCTTCTTCGGAACTTGAATCATTGTATATGCGTGCGTGTGTGTGTGTGTGTGTGTGAAGCTCATATTGTTGAGAAAAATGGTGAAGAGAATATTGATGATGGATAACCAATTTTACACACGTATTCGAGGTACTAAGGCGCCCCCTCCCCCCCAAAAGTAAATAAAAGAGTTTAGTTATGTCGGTTTTAGGTTCCAAAATGAAGAGATATTTAAAACAGATCTGTGATTTGCCTGCTTTTACCACAGAAGAACATTTGGTGACATGAAATGGATCCAAGATCTGCCATCAGGATATTATTGTACAGTGTGTACATATGGTTCAAAGGTCATTGCTTCTTTAATCTGTCTTGAATGTCTCACAAGATAAGAGAACTATTTTCTGTGCCTTGTATTGTCAGTGTACATATAATCATCATAGCATGATTGGTTTTTCAAAAACAGTTTTTGCTTCAAACATTCTAAACTGGTTTTAAAGAAAATACCTTGTCTGATTGATTCCATGCCCAAACCTGTTGGTAATGGATCTGCCACTGTACACTCTTCCCCTCCTAGATTATAGTTAATATAAACAAGCAGAAAACTGCATAAGGAATGATGGCATTGGACTGCAGTGGTACAGTTTGAGTGTGTTTTAAGTTGTGCTTCATGGTTTAATGCAGGCGTGTGTTTTGTGAATTTATGAACCACTATAGTTTTAGTGCCATCAATGAAAGAAAGTCACAGATTTAAAATGTGTATATATTTCACTGATTGTAACAGACATTGCAAGCTATAGTTACGATTTTTTAGTCATTGTCCCGGTTTCATTCTGTATAAGATCTTGTACGATTTTAGTCATTGTTCCAGTTTCATTCTTTATAAGATCTTGTTTAAAACATTTTTTTTTACTTTGATATTTTAACCCCATATAGCCATGTATGATGGATTTCTATCAACAACAGTTTGTTTCATTCATTTCCGCTTTGCTACATTTTTCCCATTAACATTTATTAGAATTCAAGAGTGTGTGAAACTGATTACACTGTGATGTGTAAAATGGTATTCATTCATTGGAAAAAAATAGTAATTTGATTTTTTTTTTGTCCAGTGAAGTTTTTTTCTTTAGTTTAATACAATGAATTTCTCAGTATGAAATAATAAACAAGAAATCCTTGCCAGAGTGCCATCAGATACGTGTGTGTTATGAAGAACACAAAAGTGTGTTTCGTAGAAGACCAACAACAGTATAACACTGGGAACATAATTCTTGGTTCTGTTGAAGTTACATCAGCTCTGCAGTCATGAAATATGGTCTGGTACACCCATGGGAACGCTCTCGTGGAGGCTCTGTCATGTCGCATCCAGTGGCCATTCATTATACAATGGCATCTGCTAGGGAACAATTATGTCCCTTGACATCTTAATGGAATGTCTTGTGCGTGCCTGCACCCTAGGTGAACACATTGCGGGCTTCCAGGGGTGGTGCAGGATTGCTCCCAACTGGTTGTTTGGTGGCTGAGAACAGCACTTCCCTGGGTCTTACCTGCACCTTCAGGTGTTTTAGTGGATTGTGAGTGACTGAACAGATATAAAAAAAAAAAAAAAAAAAAAAGGAATGAGATCATCTGACATGAAAAATCATTATCAATGATGCCAACCTCTTTTTTCATCTCCCTTTCTCGTCATAGCTTAGGACCAAACGAGGGGTAGCTTGGTCTGCACTCCACTCCCCTCCCCCTCCCCCCCCCACTCCCCCTTCTCTAATTCCTGGATGGTGAAGTCCCTGTGTTTGTGCTGGATGTTTTTTTGGCTTTTTGTTTGTGTGCTTGGATGTTTTGATTGTTTTTTTTTTGACACTCCACACCCATATACTAGAAAGGGGGCAGCGGTGGGGTGTGATCTGATCCCTGTGGTGGGCTGAGCATTTATACAAAACATGGGAGAAGCACTGACGTCTGCCAAGAGCAGGTTGGATTCCTGGGGCTCCCTGCCCTTCCACCTGGATCTGCACGCAGTGAAAAATTTATTGGGTTTTTGGCCTTGATCCTTCCCACCCATATTCCCATCTCTTTTTTCACCAGTTGTGGGTCAACAGTTTTTCAGTGTCAGTACGGATGTTGCCATATTCATGCTAAACAGGCTGACTGAGCGCGACCAGTTGTGGGAAATTGGCACGTTTTTTATATCTTCCTGGTAAAGGATCACACATAAAAAAAATGCTCATTGTGAATGATTTCAGGAAAACTGAAACCCAAACAAATCACAAATGTCATTGACCTGGTTTCATTTATATCCTTGTATATGAGGATGTGTAACATTCAGGAGTCACACGTTAAAACCCCCTCCCCGCCACCCCCAACACCCAAAAAGAAAGGAAAAAACTGATTTACACTACCACATTCATACACATTTCAAAAAGGTTAATCAAATGTGCCATTAGTAACCTAATTACTCTGTTGTCAAGCCTGGCGCAGTTTCTTTCATACAAAAATAAAACTGTCCAACAAGAAGGGGAAAAATTTATAGAGAGCTAAGTTTTTATTCCCAAAACAGAAAAACTATACTCGTGGGAAAAAAAACAGTTAACTTTTTAAATTTTGCCTTTAATCTAGAACTTTACTGATATCATTATTATTTTGGTAAACAAAAACTGATTTCCCATTCAAAAATGCTGTAAAAGTGGGGGGGGACTCTGCGACCTTATTTAGGGATGAGGATTGTGATAAAGAACAAAAAACAACAGAATTTAATGGGCCACCCAAAGTGAACGTAATAAATTACCAAAACCAACAAATTCAGTTAACTTTCGTTTTCCCATCAATACCGCTCAAGGGATGGCGACCTTTTTCAAAGATTGACAGTGATAGGGGAAAAAAAACGGAATTATTTGGGCCACCAATGAAGGAATACAGTAAAAAAACATTTAGACAATCAATTCGGAAGGAGCACAATTTCAAACCTCATTGGGGGAATGGGATATTCACAGCAGCACCAAATAAAATGTCAAAAAACAACGATAATTTAAAACAAGAAAGGTACAGGACAGGTCCACTTATTGTCTTCCAATCTGGGTTTTGCAAAAATTTGGTCGTATACATGTGATGAGCAAGCTTAAAACTATGAAATCGGAAAAGGCTGAAGGGGGGGGAAAGATTTGGAAGAAGGGGAAGGATGGCAGCTGAACAATAAATACCCCTAATTGGAGGGCCATGAAGTTACACCACACTGGGTCATTAAACACCCACAAAAAACAGTATGTGCCTGCCCTATCCCACGCCTCACCAACAAACCTGCCCCTTCAGTTAAAAAACCCCCCCCACCAACCCAACCACTACCATACCAGTCATTGTATTAATATGGTAAACCACCCACTCTCAATCTCTTTCCCTGTTATGCCCTTCATTGTCAGGAAGGGCACGTCAACCTGGTTTGTTTTGCGCAACTTTAAAGACCTTGTCTTACTCCTTCCCTTTTTTAGTTTTACCATATACGTCTTATTTCTTTCATTTACGTTTAAATTGTGTTTCTGTTGTCTCTTTTTCTATCTTATGTTCGCTAAATCAATCATGTTAGCACTTATAATTTTTGTTGATAATTTTTCAATTGCTTTTTCATTTCCTCTATGAAAATTTTACATCTAAAAAAAAACTGATTGTGATGTATTATCTCTTTTGAATCAATTGTCTTAACATTCAATTATTATATCATTTTCCTTCATACTTACCTGTCCAAAACAAATGCCCAACGTTCTCCAACCGATTGGAACTCTCTTCTATTTTCATATCGCCGTAATCTCAAAACAAGGGAATTAAATGGAGAGCGAGTGCAGGGAGCTAAACTGTACCTTAAACATACACCAGGAATCAGGTTGGTCCTCTTCTCTGGCACACACATGAATTGCACTCGCCCCTGTGCTAGCCAGAATTCAGTTTTCTTCTCCTTCCCTGGGTCCAAATGGAAAGAGCACGCTCTTAATTTCTATGGGTCGCAGCACTCAATGCCGCACCCATGGGGGGGACTACTCCCGTCGTAAGAACTTGTTCCACATTTCGGGACAAACCACACCGAGACCTGTGTTTTCCTGCACACGTCTGTTCTTTCACCCCCCCTGCCTTTTCGCTAAAAATGCTCGCCCTGTGTTTCGTTGGGTTCCTACTACTTGGGCGCCTGCGGTTTTTGGCTTTTGGTCCACCCAGGTTTTCGCCGCTAGGGTCCACAAACCGGAGACTTTCCTTAGCTTTCACACCATAAAATGGCAGTCCCCAAGGCTTATCGTTCTCCCCCCCTGTTGCCCCCCCACGCCCACCACCCACCCTCGGGCCATTGCCTTCACAAACCCCTACCCTTTGTGCTTAGTTACTTTGTAAGGGCAGCTGGTTTCCAAAGTAAGGCCTCGATAACCGGACTTGCCACCATGGAGCTAACAATGAACACCGACTAGGAGTTGCCCACAAAGCTGTGGCTCCAAGGGGGGGTTAAGTGGTATGATTGGGTATGCACCCCCAGGGAGGAGACACGGTTGGGGTTGGCCTGACACTCTCGGACACAGAGGCATGACAAGTGCAAGGGGGAATCTGCAAAAAAGAGAGACTGACTATGTTTGCCTGACGTTCTCTATGTTGCTGGAAATAATTATGCATGTTAAATCAACCTACTTAAATTATGGGAGTCTCTTCTGTGTTGGGACGTTTTTTTCGGCATAGGGCTCTTGGCACGGCCAGACAATGCCCTGGGTGGTCTCATGATGAGGCTTGGTCTTCTCGAACGCTGATTTTTGTTCCGACTCACTGATGACTGAGGATTCAACTCTGGAGTCCTACCCTCTCTTCGTTCCCATGGGGACGTAAGTGTTAACTTATTTCTAACTCTGAGGGGGAAGGCAGGACGTCCCAGGTCAGGAATGTCTGGAGGCCTGTTTGGGGCTTCTTCCTCTTTGGTGCCAAGTTTCTGGGATGAGGGGTGGTGGTCCAGCCCTGTGATGGTTTTTTTCGAAGTCTGACGCAATGATCTGTTTCCCAGGTGAGGTGAGGACTACCCCCACCATCCCTTTCCATTATCACTTCTAATTCAGTTCAAGGACATTTTGTTTGGACGGGTCCAGTTATGAAAGAAAAGGAAACGTGTCCAGACAACTAGGACACCCCTCCACCTCCTCCCTGCAGTTTGGAAAAGGTGAATTCTCGGGGTTAGGGGGGGAGCGAGTTGATTACGTGTGAGCCAGGGGAGACCACTCCTTTTATTCCTGGTACCTTAAGGTACCATTTTCGATTTTGTTTACAATTTCCTGATGTGTACCGTGTTCCACACCTGACTAGAGATGAGGCATTTGAATGATTAAACGGTGAGTATATCATAAAACTACTTTTAGTAGTAAAATACAGCTTCTCATTATTTCATGTTGTATGATAAACCTGTTATTCCTTTTATTGTTTTCTGGACCTGAATTTCAAAATTTTCTTTCATTTTTATCTTCTCTTTGCCTATCCTTCCCATTTTCTGCATTTGCATATCTTCATATTATTATACTGTTACTATATGTATTTTATATTTCATAGATTTTACTCTTACTATTCTTTTCCACATTTTTTACTATCATAAACCACGAATGTAAACTATTTCTCACCTTCTTTTTTTTCCTTCTCCTTCTGTTATCATTAGGTGATTGGATCTTTTTTTTTTTTTTAGGTATTGTACCAATCACAAACATACTAATGTATTTTTATTAGTATTTCTCTCTGCTGTCATAAGTATGTGAAAAGCTGTATTCTTAACCCCTGTCAGGGGTTCCAGTTCGATAGGTTTTAATTAATTGATTGATCTTCTAGACCAAAAAAGTTTGGCACTGGGTATCAGGAAAAGGTTGAAGTGGACTGTTTCATCCCCGTGTTTTCACCGTCGTTTAAGGTCCACTATTTCGGCTTGCTTTGAAAGAGGATGCAAAAAGGGTGTGGATAAATGCTTTGTGTTGTTGTTTGGTGGGAACTTGGTGACATTCCTTCATTGGGCAAGGGAACCATAATTTCTTCTGTTGTTTGTCTTTTGTTCCGGTTCCTTTTTTCTGTTCTGCCTTTATAGTCACCCTCGCTTTGTCTAAAACCAAAGTTGTTAGTGGAAAAAGTCGGATCACTGAGGGGACCCAAAGGTCTTTTGTTTGGGTGTCAGAAGGAACCGATATATTCATTCCTCCGATCGGTGTGTGCTGATCTGGGATACTTAAGGGGGGGCATGACTAAGTGAACAAAAGTGAACCCCCCATAACATCCCTTAGCCGGCATAACAAGGATTCCTTACAATTTTTCAAATAAATAACGTTGACAAATGCCTTCATATATTCTTACATTTGCGACTTTTCAAAATCATGGGAAACCAGGACTGAATTTTTTTTAAAAAAAGAAAGCTTTCCTTTTACATTGGGCCCACCCATTGACAAATGCCAGGTTCTTTCCATCTACACTTCGCATCTGGCATGTACAAAATTTGCAATGTTTTGATGTTATTGCGTTTCATGTTCATTGTATAATTAGGCATTAAGTTGAAAAAATTTCCTCAACAAATGGACTCTTCTCTTGCCCCCAGTTTTCCTCCCCTTACCCCACACGCAGTGCTCTCTTGAGTGGAAGGCAAAGATGGTGGAATCCATGAAAAAGCCTACGACTTCATACATGTATAAAAAAACAACATGTCAATTGTTTACAACAATAACCACCCACCACCCTTCTTTTACTTCGATAAAATTACAAAACCCATCTTCAATTTAATTAACAACTGCTTTTATTGAAATTTGTATGTGTGAGTTGTGTAGTTGTCCCCATGTGCAAATGATGCATAAAAATTACAATTCTTTTTCTGTTAATCTTTTTCTGAAATGCAAATAATTTATTACTAAAAATAAAATTACGGAAACCAAACAAATAGGTGTGCTTCAATTGTTTTTCTATTTTTGCAAGAAGTGGCTTTCACAGTAATATATTTAAGACAAGCAAAGGACAATTAACGCCCCCAGAATGGGTCCTCAAAGGGGAACCACCTCAGGGGGACTCTATTTTTCAAAAGTATAACAGAAAAACTGGAATCTGCTGTGTAGCAGTGGAATCCACCTCTTCCCCCCCCCACCCCCCCCAGCAGGTTGGGGGGGTTTAACGAAAGTCATTCTTGCCCCCCCAACCCACACACCCTTTTGTTTCTTTTAAGATTGGGGGACAAGAGAAAAATGGAAATGGGTCCAGCCAAATTACTGACTAGAAAAGTTCCAGTATTCATGATTTCCTTTTTTTTTTTTGTTTTTTTTTTTTGGGTTATATGGACTAGAAGGTTCAGTTATTTCATGATTACTATAGAATGGGCTGGTTTTCAATTCCTACCAATTACTTCAAACTATTTATGTTTCGGGTGGGGGAAAATTACCCATTGATTAACATGAAAGAGATCCGAATCTTCTTTATTCAGATTCTGCACACCCAAATAAGTTGCACTTAAAATTTTTTTTTTTCCTTCCTTAATCATTCAGAATGGGCCTAATAAAGATTAGCCCAGTATGTTACCCATTTTTGTCATGTGAAAATCTCAACAAGGCATTAGTTTTGATTCCACTTCCCATCTAGGAAAAAAACGTTTTTTTGCAACGGTTTTTTTGTGTTGTCTCTGAAAGCTGTTGCTATAGCAGAGGTGCGTCAAACTGAGGGAGAGAAACAAATAGCTATTCAGCTTTTCTCCAGCAAAAACAAGGAATGTCAAAGGGCAAGATTTCCTCTGGCAGTTCACAGGGTTACTTTGCGTCATGTTCAATCTTTCCAATGATGTTGTTCAGATTGGCAAGTTGAACTTCTAAAAAAAAAAAAAATGTTGGCCAATATAAAACTTTGTAGTAAAATTTCCTGCTAAAATAATCCTGGATCCATTATTTGATCTGGATCCACATCATCCCACTTTCGGGTGCCAGATTAAATGGGGTTGTCCTTCAGTCCCATTTCTATCTTTTGACAGAGGGAACAAAAACGGAATCCCAGTCATTTTCGGATCCACGGTCATTTAGGCATAAACCTTGCTGACCAACCAACAGGTCTGAGAGAAAGGAACACGTTTCTTATTGGCCAAAGCAAGCTAGAGGGGCCACTGGTGGAGATAGCAGACCACAAACACGGTTGAAAAAGGATCCAAAAATCCCAACTATTGAGCTCTGAATCTGCACCAAATTGTGACCCAAGGGTGGGGAGGGGGGGGGGGAGGGGGGGGGGGGGGGCGGGGGGGGGGGGGGGGGGGGGGATGGGGTTAGTTACCCTATTTTCATGGATACACTAAAAAACAAAAAAAAAAAAAAAGAAAAAAAAGATCAGCAGCTGGGCTTTTACCTTCTTCCACAAGGTGGCATTTTTACGAGTCAACCTGTGGATGCAACCCCCCTTCAACAGAGATAAAAACGGGGGGGGACTGAAACTTGGGCTGACAAAAAAAAAGTGCCTACAGATTGGCAGGTTAACCTGTGCTACAAATCCCCCTGAATCTGCAATACCCAAAGAATATGGTTCACAACATACTTCTGAGTGCTGTGTTACACTGCACCTTCTTCACAATCTCAGTTCTTGACCATTTTTATTACAAACTATACAAGTGGAAATTACTTTATTTTGACAACCTTTTATTAACAAAAAAACAAACATGCACAGTTATCATGTCAGTTTATTTAAACGACTTGAAAATGACAAAGAGAAAACATGCATCCACTGTCACATCATCTTCCTCATCTGATACTGCCTGGGACCCATCATAATTAAATAGCCTTTTTTTCAAACTGTGGGACTTCTTCTTCAGGAAGTCAGTCTTCTTTCAGTCAATGAAGATGATTTGGTGGTGGTGAAGATTAAAGGAAAAGTATACATGTACTTTCTGGCTGAACAAAGCTTCTCATTTCTGCTTTTGTTTCCCCATGTACATTAAAGCTTGGAAAACTAATATGGAAAACACCAATGTCATAGATGCAACCACAGTATACATGTCTTATTTTCACTGTATGGTTAGATTGTTTGGCCAGTACTTACAAAAAAAAAATTGAATCAACACAAGAAAAAAACTGACTTGAACAAATAAACAACCTGCACTTGTTCCATTCACCAGTTCACCATATAGAATTTTCACTCATATTTGCAACCCCACTTTCAAAAACAAAACATACCCACCCACTGACACCAACCACACACAACCACGCATGCACAACATACACACACACACAAAAATTCGAACTATGTATAAATGCACAAAAAAGTACATGTTTACTATGGCATCCATTTCCCAAATCAAGGGGAAAACACGGGGCACATGCAGAACAACACTGAGTACTTAAAGAAAACAAAAACGTATTACAGTTGGTCCCTTGCAGGTGGAAGAAATTTGTTATTCCCACCCCACAAATTTGCCAGCATACAGGGTGGAACTAGAACTGAACGGATCTGCGTGGACAATAATCCTGAAAGGACCCAGACACCTGAAACCAAACATCCAACATAGTTTTAACGTGGTATGGGGACGGGGTGCGGTAGTTTTTCATCTGTGTAGGTGGAATGGGTCTCAACAACCAAGGGACACTCAGGAATGGTTGTTTTGGGGGCATTATTAAAAACTTCATATTCTATTCCATTGTCAGCCCCTGGCACCCAAAACACTGTGGGACCAATACTGGCCAAAAGTTTTGCTTTGCACACAGTCATATTCAGACATAAACAAGTTTTTGCTTGCCATTTTGACGGTAAGAAAGAAATGGTCACACCTGGAAACCCATTTTTTAACCCATGGCAATTGTAAATGGAATAGCCTTTAGCATAAGTTCACTATTTTTCCATAACAAATCTCCAATCTTCCATTGCCTGATTAACATGAAAGTTCCCGAAAAACAGAGGGGACCCCCAACTAGCCCGTGGGGGGCAAAACACCAATCCTCTCCAATCAAAAACAAGTTACCTCTTGTCTCCCCTAGTTTTTAAAGCACATAGGTGCTATTCAAAATTACAAAGGGATGTGGTTAGCAAGGCCCAACCTATTTCCCACGGGCACAAAGAACTGTGCATGTTTGCTGTTAAGGTTGCAAAATACCCACACCAACCAACCAGTCCTATGGTTCTCCTTGTGTGCTGCCAGCAATTTCACCAGCTTCTCCTACCATTTCTTTCTCCTGCCTTCAACTGCTGCTACATTTTAAAGCTGGTGGCATCCAATGCCTGGGGATATAAGAAACAATAGTTTAAATGCATGGGTTTGCTTTATAACTCCGCCAAACCCCTTTAGGCGCCTGAAAACTCACTGTCAAGCAACCCAAAACTGATCTGTACATAAATTTCTTTTTTTATTATCTCCCCTGAGGTCCAAGGGCCCAAAAAGGGGTGGTGGGGGTTTCGCACTTGAATCAGGCAAGCTAATAAAACACTTTACCAGCTGAGTCAAAAAAGGGTTCCCATCTTGAGATTTTTCCGCTGGGGGGCTACCAACATTATCTCTCTCTCTTTCTTGCTGAACTCCCGGGGGTACTCATTCAAAAAAAAAACGCAACTTTTCAAAGCAAAAAAATCCAGGGGACCAATGAATGCAATTTAGAGGGAAAAGAACCGTTGTCATTTCCACCCCACTTTTTGCTTTGGTACGATGGGAGCTGTGCACTGTGTTTATATAGAGGGGTTTAGGTTAGTGACATATGTTCCAGGAGTGTTCGTGCGGGCGCAGGCATGGGTTTGTGCATTTGTGCCAACGGGACTTGTGGGAAACAGGAATTGTGTGGGCCATGTGTGTGTTTTTATATATTTAGTTTGGGATTTGTTAAAAAAAACTTGTTTTACGCGCCCCCTCTTGAGCCTACCCCCACCGAGAGGATGGGAACCGCTATAGACACTGGTCCTCATTATTAGTCTATTTTTTTTTAACAACATAATAAAAAACTCCCTTAAATGGGTTCACGTAAGTAAAATCTGTGTTGGTTGACAATAGCTATGCTTTTGGCACACCACTTTGGAATGTTGTCTTTCTTGGCTTTTTTTCCAAGCAACTGCTGGCAGTCGTTTATAAAGTGGTAAAAGAGGGATGTTGCTTAGCAAAGTGTTAAACTATGGTTACCATGGGATTTCCCCTTACATAAGGCTTGCATTGCAAACCAAAAAACCATTATAAATGTAGTGTTAAATAGGGTCCACCTTGCAATCCAAAAATTACAAAAAATTAAATTTCGGGTGGGACAGTGGGCTTTGGAGTTGTAGGGCCCCTCTCTGATGCTCACAAGGAGTATACTGGTGTAAGAATCTGTTTGGGACTCAATCATTCCATGCTGTTGAGGAAAACCAGTTTTTCTCCGTTTGTTTTTCACACGGGTGTCTGGACATTTTTATGGCATAAAAGGTAAAAAAAAGGGGGGGGCGAAAAACCAATTATCAATGGAATGCGAAGTTTTTCAAAGTTGCACCATGAATAGAAAAACCATTTCAGTTGAAAAAACAAGGAAAGGATAGGAAACAGAAAGTTTCTTTTGTTATTGGGGTGGGGTTGGGGTTAGGGTAGAAATTTGGGGGCCAACTTTTCCAACACAAAAACCAACACATTTTCAACACGGAACGCAGGGGGGGTAAAGTGTTTAAAAAAGGGCGTGTTTCCCTTTTCCACCACTGTCCAGTGTCCAAAGTTCCCTACAAGAAAAATTGAACACACTAATATTTACCACCCGCTCTTCACTTTCTCCTGTGCCAAGTGTTGCACAACCAAACCAAATCAAACTTCGGCCCACGAGGGCATGAGCGAGGGTCCCCCAGGGCAAGGTTGGCCACAAACACCCCACAGAGGGCAGAAGAAAAGTTCTGGACATGAAGGAGAAGGGACTGCTGGTGGTATAGGTCCGCCACGGCCGCACTGGCTGCTGAGCCCCCCTCCATTCCCACCCTCTGGCCCCCACCGGCAGGATAATAGGTCCTGGCGCGGTATAGAAGCGTTGGCGGTCCGGATGGTGGTTGGTGGTTGGTGGGGGAGGCACTGGTGGAGGCAATTGTAGTGAGTAAGGAAAAAACAACCACCGTGGAACAAGGGTTGGGGCAAGGGCTGGTGCTGTAGGTTAAGTCCTGGGAAGGGGGTGGGAGAGATGGGGGGAACAAGGGTGGGGTGGGAAGGGGTTAAGGAGGAGAGAGGCTCTGCCCCAGCCAGGAGCAGTCCTGCTGTGGGGTCCAGGGGTTGCAGGTGTGTGGGGTTGGTGGTGCACGCGGTGGCGCTCACACCATGGCATAAAGTAGCTCTGTTCACCATGGTCAGGTGGGTGGTATGGGGCGTTGGGAAAAACGGGATGGGCTTCCATTGGGCCGGGTAGTTTTCATCCACACCCCCAGAGCACTGTCAGGCAGCGGCAGTGAACATGGCCAGAGTAGGTTGTTGACGTTGACGTTGGGCAAAGCCAATCTGCTTGATTTCGGCCCCACGGACAGTGGGGTCAACAATACTTCCCCACCTGAGGTCAGCACATGACTAACACCCCTCTCTCCCTCCACCCTTCCTTGCTCCCCTCCCCTCCGCCCCAACAGATCCCTTCTTCCTCCTCCCCTCTCCACCACCCCGCTGCAGCAGGCAGGCAGGGCTTCCTGTTCTTTTTCTCTGCAATTGCAGGTCAGGCCTTTTCCCTTCCTTGGTTTGAACCAGCATTGTTCCCTGGGACAGGGGGGTGTGAAGCTTGCACGCGCCTGCTTGAAAAGCGACTGGTTCAAGATCCTAGCCCTTTCGACTTTTCCACCTTGCGCAGGGGTTGGTAAAGGCATCACAATCGTCGCTCTGCCCAGCCGTGCACACCCAGTCCGCAGTGACGACGCCAGATTGTAGAAGACGGTTGAAAGCAGCCAAGCACACCAGGGGCACCGCAACCCGTGCTCCACGAGGCTGCGTGGAGTTGATTCGTTTGCATGACGACTGAGGGGGCGGTTGCGGGGCTTTGAATGGCCATCTGGGGCACCTCAGAACACATTGACAATGTAATGTACATGCCAAAAATTCCCTTGTTTATAATTGTGGGACTGGATTAATTCAGCAAAAATTAAGCACAAAGACACTGGGGCAAAACTACAAGATTGTGGATCTTGAAGTTTGTCTATAGTTTTATTTCAATTAAAAAAAAAAATACCATGCATGAACACAATAAAGTGGGAACAAACTGGGTTAAAAAGAAATCACAAAAAAAAGGTGGAATCAGTAGGCAATCTCCAGCGCCCTCCCATGAAGATATGTGGGCATGCAGAAGAATATTGTGTACCATCCCGGTGATCCCACACAAAACAACCACACACATGGGCCTACTGTTCAGGTATTAGAATTCTCTCTTATGTGTATACTGGTGTAAAATACAGACAGCAACACAATGAAAACGCAGTCAAAACATCCAAAAAGGGACAGGACAGGGATGAGCAAATCAAACAAACAAAAAGGAGGAAAGGCTAAAAAACCCAGACAAAGGGGAGGAGGAGGGGGCCCAGATCGTTCAACGGCCTGGAGTGAGTACCCCCTTGATTTTTTTCAGACTGGTGACCATTTGCCCAGTTTGAGGTACAGTCACCAATCTTTTCCTTCATGGAGTTGGAGTAAAATTTTGCTTTTTGGGGTAGGTTCAGTAAAATGGTTACTGCTCACTTATTTCTTGACAAACCTTTTGGATTTTTGGCAAGTTTTGTTGTTATACATTGATCTATAATGTCCTGTCAAAAATGACTTGATTATGTTGATAATTAGTGTCATAGAAAACTGACACAATTGTAAAAATTTTACCAAAAAATAAACCGTTTTCGAGTATACACAAACACATTGTGCCAAATGAAATCAGTCAAAACACTGAAAAAGTGGTCTTACTATTTATTAAACATCAGCACTAACACATGACAGTCATATAAATCCCAAGGAATGTTGTTTTTGATGATAATCTGCTCATAATTGGGGGTACTATTTTTTTTTAGGTTAAAAAGGGGCATAATCATGCTTTTCATGGCACGTTCACTAACATGTACATTACTCATCCATTTATTCAGTTATTTAAGATGTTTTGCGAATTACTTCCTTATACCCTTGTTTTATGTCCCCCATACCCCCAAAGGGGTGACAGGATAATTAAATCTTGAAATCTTGTTTACAATTTCATATCATTCTAATTTAATTAATTTTTTGGTGATGATAATGGTTCACACACAAGTAAACATATGATAAAAGTTTGTTCTCAATTCGAGAGTTTTAGAAGAATTCAGCTTGTGTCAAAAAGCACACTAAAGACAGCAAAAATACCTTTCGGTGTTTGCTCAACAACATTACCTGGGATTCATATTGTTGTCAAAAAAATGTCCCTCTGTGTAACAATCTGTATGTTACTGGGGGGGGTACCCATATTTTTACTATTTGGGGTAGGTTCAATACCTCAATCACTGCTTATCTATTTGTTGACATATGACTTAGATTTTATGGCTTCTCTTTCCTTTTACCCCAAGCTATGATGCTATATAATATACCACTCAACACTTGCTAGGGATCAGCAATTAAAAACAGTGTATGTAAAAAAACCATTTTGAAACTGACTTCAATAAACACGTGATCCAGCAACACAAAACAATGTGAAAGACAATCACACTGTTGCCTGCACCTTCACGCTGGAACATGCAGCATGGTGAACACGTGAATTGCGTGACCCCTCATTCTGGGGTAAAACAGGGGGTGAGGTCAGCGTCACATTTGCTGTTTTGGGTCCGGCAAACAGTGGTTCAGTGTGATTCGGGCAGTGTTTATCGCACCACAATGGAACAGCAAGCACAAAGACGACGCCTTTCCACAGAAGATATGGCGAGAGGAGTTGGGATGCTGCTAGGAGGGTCATCGCAACGAGAGGTTGCTGGAGCCTTGGGCGTATCCCAGAGCGTCGTTTCCCGTTTACATTCTGGAGGTCACCCACGTGTCACAACCCAGCGAGAGGACCAATATCTCCTTATCTAGGCACGAAGAAATCCTTTCCACAATGCCACACATGGTCTTCATTCAAGGGCCCCAGCAATTCGGGTTCCATTGACCAGACAACGTAAACAAACAAGGTTGCTGTGGGCACTGGAGCACCAAGGCTGGACTGCTGCAAACTGGACTCCAGTTTTGTTCAGTGGTGAGTCCAGGTTTTGTTTGGATGTGACTGACCGGAGAAGGAGGGGGTGTGGCGAAGAAGGCAGAAAGAACAATTCCACCCCAACTTCATTGTTCAGCATGACCACTACAGTGGGGGCTCAGTAATGGTGTGGGGAGGCATTTCAATGCAAGGCAAAACCGATCTGCTGGTGATGGAGAATGGCACCATGAATGCAGTCTGATACCGCGACGAGGTTCTTCTCCCCATTGTCCGACCCTACGCTGGTGCCATTGGTCCCGACTTCATCCTTGTGGATGACAGTGCCCGTCCTCACCGTGCCCGCACTGTCAACCAGTACCTTCAGAATGAGGGAACTGCACGCTTGGAGTGGCTTGCACGCTCACCAGACCTCAATCCGATTGAGCATGTCTGGGTTATCATTGGGCGAGCTGTCCAAGCACATGAGCAGCTGCCTCAGAACATCCATGACCTTGGAGTTGCCCTCCAGGAAGAATGGGTCAGAATCCCCCAGCAGCAGATCAGGAACCTCATCTGCAGCATGAGGTGGCGCTGTAGAGCTGTGATCGCAGCCCGTGGTGGTCACACGCATTGCTGAGAGTCCATTCATTCTCAATTCCACACAGACAGCAGTGGATTGTTCAGGTTGACTCTTCCCTTCCATGCCCTGTTTCAGGTGGCTTTTAGGGGTTGTGTCATTTGTCCATTCTGTTTCTTGGTTTATCTGATGGAATTTCCCTCTTTTTGTTTGGTTTGGATGAAATAATGACTAATTAACAGTATTTGACCGTTTGAGTTTTTGATTGACAAATATCTGGACCATTACAGTGTGTTGAATATCTGATCCCTAGCAAGTGTTGAGTGGTATATAATCTAGTTTTGTTGGCCATTAGGGGGGATGGACAGGGATGTACCAACGGTGGTTTTACAACAAAAAAAAAAGTTTCTGCACACATACACATGTTACAACACATAAAACCTGTAAAACACTGACAAAAACTTCTGTTAGTGTTTACTCAGCATCACTGTAAGTATACAGTGCAGTCCAAATTGTTATAGTATAATACTTACTGGTAAATGTTCAAAATGACAACCATGGATAAAAAGTATGAAGAAAAAAATAAACAACTGTCTGTTGAAAAGAAAAGCACACACACACATTTGTTATCAAACAAAACACTGTAGGAACTGTGTTAGAGTGTCAAAACAAGTACTTACATTACTGCCACGCTGTTCTATATAGGAATCCATCATTTGCCGTATGAAGTCTTGGACATAATCCTCAAGTTGTCTGCATTCCCTGCTTCATAATTTTAGGGGACGCTGCCTCTTTTTCTTAATGTCTGTCCAAACCATGGTTCAAAGAAACACACACTGAGATTCATTTTATACTCCACATGTCTTCTTTCACTGATGGCACTCAGTCTGGTCACAGCATTGACAAAATCATGAACACACGCACACTTGAGAAAAAAAAAACAAAACACTGCATAAACTTCCCAGAACTTTTCATGCAGTTGATCCAGAATGGGTTGAATCTTGTAGAGCTGGTCGTACCCTGGATCACCTTCCACTGGCATGGCTGCATTGTCGTCGTTGAAATGCAAAAACTGAAGACGAATCTGAAATACAGAATAAAAGTTTCAAGATAAGTAAGCAGACCCACAATTGGGGGTGCACACACACACACACACACACACACACACACACACACACACACACAGAGTAAGCAGACCCACAACTGGGCACACACACACACACACACACACACACACACACACACACACATATGCACACACACACACAATTTACACACACACACACTCCACACACGCATACACACAAACAGCTACACATACACACACACATGTACACATACGCACAAACACACTAACAGTATCACACACACATGAATGTAAAAACACCACAATGGCACAAAAAACAAAAAAACAAAAACTGCTGTGGATGAGTGCTTCTGTACTTCACAAAATGAACAAACTTATATGAAAAACTTGCATACAGAAAAACAATGCTTAGGCACACATGTGCGCACACACATGCACACACAAACACACACACAGAGTCCCACCAATCCATACAGTCATTATTTGCCATAATTATGTGATTTCAGTAGAAAATATGGCAAAGAAGAGAAATACAGAAAATAAATACTGGAGGAATGAAGAATCAAGTGGTAACAAACAAAAAAAAAAAAAAAAAAAAAAAACAGAACTACTTGCCTGAATCCGGTTTCTGGTCATGAAGGAACTGTAAGACTGGAGCTCTGTACAGCCTAAAATTGGCACAGCTGACTTTCAGACCAGGATTCCCAGTGAAAACACCATCAAGGCTGGGACTGACCATGACCCATGCTGCGCCCCCCGGCTGCTTCTACGGGACTCTCGCCGTCATCCTGAGCCCCTACACGTCCACGACCCTCTCCGGTCATGACAGGAGGGTGTGCAGTGCTTGCTGATGGCATGGGTTCAGCTATTTCCGCTTCATCACCCTCGCTAATGGCGCTGTATTCACTGCTGTCAGGTGCAACTACCAATGAAGCCACATCATCACCAGCTCGTATCTCTAATAAAAGTGAATGGTGCTGATTCCCATCCATCTCCTCCTCATCGCTAGTACCAGGATCTGATCCTCAAAGGTCTTTTCCACGACTTTCTTTATCATTTAGAACGTCATCTAAAACATTGCAGTGTAATGCTTGAAAACGGGGACACATCAACGAAGTGCTAGGTTGAGCTGCCATCTTGAATACACTTATCAGCTGTAATCTCTCAACTCACAATTTGCATAACATATAGTCAGCTGGCTGCTTGCATGAAGGGAAAGGGGCTGTTCCTTGATACCAAAAGAACAGGTGAGAACATCTTCGAAGGTCGTCTCCTAAGTAAATTTTTCTGCTTTCCGTTATGAAGTTACAGCAAGACACATTCGTCCCGGGCGTAGCGATTTTCCATTTTCTGGACGAGCGTTACTCATCACAGGCAGGGAACGTGTAAAAAAAAAACAAAACAGTAAGGCAAGAGTCTGCTCCAGTACAGGGAGACCCCTTGAACGAGTCCCTAGGTTCTGATGTTTCTGTAGGAGACCATCCAAGTAATTGGATGACGTGGAGTCTGTCCTGCATCGTACGGCCTCCATAACTGTGTCCATAACCCTGGTGAAGACCCAAGGACTCGGAGAGAGGCTGAAGGGGAGAGCTTTGAAGAAGTAAGCCTTCCCCTGCACTGCAGAACTCCGGAATTTCTGAGGAGGTCTGATGAATGTGGATATATGTAAGAAAGCATCCAACAGATCAAGGCTGACAGCCCAATCATTTGGCAGGATCACAGCACGCAGTATGTGAACAGTCTCCTTGATAAACTTGGGGTGGGGAGAGGGGGGATGGGAGGTAAAAGGGTTGAGCCTGTTCAAATCTATCACTGATCTGCATTTTCCACTCTTCCTGGCGACAAGAAGCAGAATGGAAAAATACCCAGGAGGACAGAGCTGAGGGATATCTCTTGAGAGGCGAAAGCAGACTCATAGGACTCCTTCTGAGAATCCATAATTGAAAGAAGTTCAAGTCAAGAAAAGAGAGTGACTTACTTTGCCAAAGTAAACTGAATTCAAGCAGTACGGATGAATCGAGGATGAACTCGCTAAGGGAGACTACTCCTGTACGCCTGATGCTTAAAGGAAGAGTTAGCTTCCCTGCTCTCCATTTAAATCTTTTTACGGGAATCTTTGATATGTGGCATGTCCCGTGCCTTGCGGAGGTAAAACATTTGTTTGGACAGAGGAGTATGAAGAAAACTACTGTTTTATCCCATGCACTAACTAAAACTTTCTTATCTCAAAGATTAAATTTTTGTTTCTGACAATGAAAAAGATATTCTTTACATTTGTGCATATTCAAAATACACAAGAAAAGCAGATTAGCTAGTTTTCAACTAAAACATGAAAGCAGGAGAGGCAAGTTTCACTTGATGATATTAAGTGTATTCTTATCACAAAAAGTAGTAGCACAGGACAATAAGCTTGAAGAAAAATAAAATCACTGAGAAATATGTTGGCCATAAAACAAAATGCTTCCTGTTGTGGTAAAAAATACTGGTTCAGAAACTGGCTGTGCCTTATAAGAACTGATGTTTAGCAGTGACACATGAATGTGCTCATGTCATCTCACTGTGTGATTTTTTGCCAAAATGCCAGATAGGTGCTCGACATTTTGCAAATCAACATTTTCTATGTTTTTAGACAAAATTTCTGTCTTGGATGTTATTGTCATGCACTTCATAGCGAAAACCATGTGGGCCTGACCACATGAAGAACCAACCATGCATACAATTCTGGTCAGAGTGAACACTTCAGCTGGAAATCTGATGGAAAACTAGTGTAGTATGAAACTGAAACATTTTGAATGCTGTGTACTTGAGCACAGCGAGTGGATTTTGATTTTCACTTGCCTGATTTTGTTTCCACAAACCACTTTCAGGTCTATGCATGCAACTAAATATTAAATTAACACTGCCATCACACCACAATGCATGCACTGGAATTTTTTTAGAAAAGCATAAAAAGAATGATTTGCACTTTTTGTAACACATTGACAAACCACACCAACACGAACAGTGCTGATAAGCAATTCCGACGTGCTAGCTGGTGTTTACAATTTATTTTCCTTCTCCAAACATCCTTGTCACTGATACTTCTGCTTCTCATTAAATCACCTGCCTATTTTCATTCAAGTTTACATCAAAGCTATCTTGCATTTCCTTATCTTTGCTTCAGGTCATATGACATTCTCAGTGTGCACAATCCATACTTCAAAGTAAAGAGCATATTGTGACACAAGGATCACCTACACATGACCAGACACACGGACTGACTGACTGTCTTCCCTCCTGTGCCATGACCTCACACTAGTTTTCCTTCCAGGGGATGGTCTAAATTAGCATACTTTTGGTGACGCACTTCTCAATTATGTGATGTGTACCCTCAAAAAGCATGCATATACATGAGTTTTCATCCCACTCTTGGCCATGTCATGTATGTCAGAGACACATGTCAGCGAGTAATGAATTACAACTGATATACACGTATATAGTAAATGTGCCACCTGGTGTACAACAGACGTGCACATGCCTCTGCACATCACAGTACCACTATCACATACTACTGCAGAGCTCCACACACAAAAAAGGTACCACCAACAAGCCAGCACCCACCTTAAACCTCCTCTCAGAGTTGTGCTTGTAGCTGTGGTGCATTTCCAGCGTCTTCTTGGCATGGAAGGCAGCACCACACAGCTCACAGATGAAGTTGCGCTCTGTGGAGAAGTGCTGGGCCTCGTGGCGGCGCAGGTTGTCCTTGGCCCCGCAGTGGAAACTGCAGTACTTGCAGCTGAAAGGCTTACTGCTCTGGTGCTGTCGTAAATGTCGGTGCAGAGCCTGGCGCCTGCAGGAGTAAACCATACCACTTTTAAAAAAAAAAAAAAATCCTTTTCATCTTCTTTGCCCCCTCAGTTGTTATATTCCCTTGCCACTCCCCTGCAGAAAGCCACAACAAGGGTTGTCTGTCCACAACCCTGTATCTCAGTCCACACGGAGCAATCATTATCAAGATGTCCCAGGCAACCCACCTGAAAAAAGCACTGCGCTGCCGCCAGATCACTTTGATGGTATTTCAATGGTGCCTGATCTATCCAACATAAACAGGATACCATCTGTTAAACCCACCACAACAAAAGTTAAAATACAAGACCATGTTTGGAAATCTACCACAGAGGTAATCTGTGTTACAACTGACGTTAAGCAAGACTGACCCCACTGTTTTCATGGGACAGATGCACAGACCTTGAACAGATAGTGCTGGCAGGCATGTTTTTAAAGCAGGTTTACCCTATCAGTCAGCTTATTCACAAATACTGAGATACAGAAAATGAGTGTAAAATGGTGTGTCTACACTGAGATAGAGAAAACGAGTGTAAAATGGTGTGTCTACACTGAGATAGAGAAAACGAGTGTAAAATGGTGTGCCTAGAGCACCTTAAACTGTCAATATCCCAACTGCTATTCCGACATGTGCTTCAAATCAAATATTTGGTTCTCTTGATTAGATATTTTTTGTTTACATCATAAACCATGAAAAGGTAACTCTATTCTCAATGGAAAGAAAGGCATTTTCTTTCCATGATTTTTTCCAGACCAGGTCTATTGCTAAATCATGCAGCTAGCATCAGTAAGAATCCACTCCAGGGGCTGCCATCATATCCAACCAACCACAGGCCCCATGAAACTTGCAGATACTGACGATTTTGACATAAACTTGCGACAGTATGGAAGTGGGCAGAATTTGAAACTACAGTCAGTATAAGAGCAGTGCATCGAAGGCCACAGAACACAAGACCTTTTCTTCTGATAATCTGAGAGGATGAGAATGATGTACATGATGCTATAGCGTTCCACTCAGGCTGAAACCACATGACATAACTATACTCTACACTTCCCTTCATAACATGTTCTGGAGTCAACCAAGCCCTAGAAACAGACATTTGCAATGTTGTTCAGGAAATTTTAGCAACTCTCTCTCAAGTTTAATCTGAGATGCATTCATTAAGTCGATGAAAATTGACTGGACTTCTAGTCTTTCCTTCTGAGTCTATGACATACTCAACTCTGGTTAGGTTCCGCCTAAAACTGTAGGTAATATACTAATAATTATTCTCACACTCCACGTAACATGTGTGTTAAGTTTGTAGACTTCACAAACTTGCCTATCCTTAGGTCAAATCCCTGATCTCTTTCCCCCCCTCCCTCTCTCAGAGTCACACACACACACGCACACACACACACACACTTGTCAAATGCACACATATATAGTAAAAAAAAAATAAACGGTCTAACCTGTAATATGATTTACCACATTCGCTACACAGGTGTTGAGCTTCCTTGGTCTTTCCTATGCGTTGACAATGACTCAACGTCCGTCGATGCTTCCCTAGGGCTTTCCTGCTGTGAAATCTCAGCTTGCACGTCGTACAGTCCAACAGCTTCTCATCTACACAGTGTACAAATTATGGAGTTCTTGTGCATCTTACACAAGATATATTTTACTGATAATACATACTGAACAGCAACAGAAATTCAAGATTTGAATTCAATCCCTTTTCGCTTACACTTGATTTGAGCAAGTTCAAATTGATTTTGATGAACACAGATACAACGAAGCTTTGTTCAACACCTTTGATTCACAATTTCAAGAGAGTGTTGAAGGCATTCATGAAGTATTTATTGGTCAGTGTCACAAAGTAGTGCAGTTTCATAACTTGGTCTTATAGCTCCTGGTTGATTCAGATACCACTGTGCTGTCATGGTGTTCCTATGGCTACAGCCAATGTTCTGAAATCCAAGGTGATTTTGAGGCCAATCCCATCTCAATGTCAGCAGTTGTGCTGAAACCCGAAAGACGATGAGCTCTCTCTCTCTGGAGGGCACCACCACGTCCATCCAACAACAGCCCCCATGGACTCGCCGATACCAGTGACCCTGAGGAAATCAAAGGCCACAGACATGGAGAGGATATCGAAACTCAGATCATCAGCAGCATTGAAGGGCCACATAATTTGAGACTTTTTTTTAATGCTAATCGATGAGAACGAGGATGATACTAAGGATTTCCATTCCAGTCTGAGACTGCATGACAGGGCTGTACTCTACGCTTCCTTTCATAATATATCCCAGCATCAACCATGCTCGAGAGCTATAGACACCTGCAGTGTCGGTCAGGAAATTTGAGCAACACTCTCAGACACCATACATAATTTAAGTGGATAAAACTCAACTGTGTGGTCCCAGTCTTCCGAACTGAACCCGTAACAAACTCAACTCTGGGTCGGGACAGAAAAATCCCACATGACTCTGAAAGGAATCGAACCCATGACCTCCCAGCCGGGAGGTGACAACATATTCATACTAGACTGCCTCCCCCTCTGCACTTGTTTTCAACCTGCAGCTGCCCAGTGTCTCTTTTCTGACCTAAGACTTTCAGTCATGGAATTTTTCTGCACCATAAACATGGGCCTTCTTGGGCAGCACAAGCACAGGCTTTTAATCATGATGGATGCTGAATGTTCTCAATTAAAAAGATTGGTATCTTCTGTTTACATGGGCTGATTTAGTTTTTAAAATAGTGTGACTACGTCCAAATTTAGAGCAGTGCAAAGGGCACAATTTTGGCACAATGCTTAACTTTCAAAGATTACATTTTGTAAGCCAGACCCTTCGCTCACTTTTGTCAACCAAATACGTTTGTTTATTAATACATTGTGTCCTGATTACATGTTTGACAAAATTCCTTTCTTTAAATTGATGTGCATTCCTTCAGCAGGTTGGTATGTAACTATCTGTGCTTGATCATAGCCACAGATTAGAACATTCAACAAATGAATAACACATACTGATCACATTTTAAACAGGAACGTGTGCATCTACTCCATCATATGGGAGCAGGTGTATGTTCTGAAAACAGCAAGTCTTACTGGATCATGAGCGATAGGACACCTGGACAGTCTACTCACACATATAGACATTCTGTCTTATTTTCAGTACTGTACTTGTAGATGCCCTGGAACATCTACACTCTGAAATCCTAAGAAAATAATAGGACACACCTAACTATAATGGATGCAAACTAACGAAGTCAAACTTTCAAGTGTAAAATGAACAAAACAAATTGTCACTGGTCATGAGACTACCACACACTGTTAGCAGAAAAAAAAAAAAAAAAATGCCGAGAAACAGAAAGGAGGTTACAGACTTTCAGGAGAACTAAACTAAAACTACTGTACCTGCATGGACATGGCGATGAGCCTCCAAGTCTTTCTGTCCAGAGAACTGCTTGTGACAAATGTCACACTGATAACTTCTTCGTGACCTTGTTTTTGATGACCCTAGTTCTCACCTTGACATGATGAACTTTGGACTGATGTTTCAATAAAGTGCTTTGTGAGGAAAATGTTTTCCAGCACCTGGTACAGACATAACAGGTGTGAGTCTTGAGGTGATCGGCTAACTTGAGGTGACTGCCAAACAGCTGGTTGCAGAGCTGACAAGTCAGTTTCTTTCTGCGTTTCTCATGGCAAGACATGTGGTTGGCATATTGCACAAAGTCATTGAGAATGGCACCACAACGACGGCAAACAAATCTCCTGCCAGCATGTTGCCTGTAGTGACAGAACATAGCACACTTCTTTGCCAGCTGCAGACCACAGAACCTGCATGTATATTTGATGTCTTTCGGCAAATCAGTCTGGTGTTCTGTTTCCATGTGGGTTTTTATCTTGTTCCTGGAAGTGAAGAACTTGCCACAGTCACGGCACATGTATATCTCCTGACTGACATTCACAGACTGTTTCCAGTGCTGGCCACCACAAAGATGGTGTTGCCATGCAGTCTCATTCACTTGACGCTGCCGACAGGAACGACAGCTCAAAGGGTTGAAACCATGAGTCAGGAGATGGGCTTTTGGAACGGTAATGCGTGAGGCACTCCCCGCATTCCTTGCACTCAAAGACATGCCAGCGACTGGCCATGGCCTGCTGCTGAAGCTGGTACAACTGCTGCTGCTGGAGCATGCTGGCGTGCATCAACGTCAGCTCCTGGGACCGTTGAAAAGCCTCATGAGGTTCAAACATAGGTCTTCTGAACTGGAAAGGGCTGCACACTGTACCAGCCTGGGCACCAATGACTGCCCCTTCAAATATGGTGCCAGCATACTGTGCTGAGGGGTGAGAGGTAGAGATTCCTATATCATTCTGACGACCTGTGGCGGCAGACATATCCAGGACAGCATTGCTGAACTGAGGGTGAGGGGGTGCACAGTTTAGGCCCTGCATGATGGTGGGGGAGTAATGAGCAGCACTGTAGCTGATGCTCTCTGGCATAGCCAGCACAGTGCCTGGGTACTGCGTGGTAGTGCACACAGTCACATCCTGCGCAGTGGGGATCATAGCACCTGTGAACTGAGCATGCACATGGGGACCATTGCATAACTGAGCTTCCTGCCCATCTGACATTTCAATCACTCCTGTGGCATACTGTGACCCTTCCCCTGTGGAGTCCATTACACTTCCAGTATACTGTGAGGTTTCCCCTGAGGAATCTATGACGGTATTTGCATACTGAGAAGGGTCGCCGTTGGAATCTATCACACCCCCCGCATACTGTGACGGATTGCCACCTGAATCCATCACACCTCCTGCATACTGGGAAGGGTCTCCATTAGAATCTATGACCCCTCCTGCATACTGTGCAGGGTCTCCACTGGTGTCTATCACCCCTCCCGCATACTGTGAAGGATCAGCGCTGGAATCCACCACTCCTCCAGCAAACTGAGAAGTCTCCCCGCCAGCCTCTATCTGTGAACAGGTGATGATCTGTGTCCATACTGTGCTGCTTGGGAAAGATGACAGTTGGTTTTCATCTCTGTTGTGGCACTGGGAAGCAGCTGACCACCAAAGTGTGAGTTTCCACTTTCATGAGAGGCTGCAACATCCAGGACCTGCTCAGGATATGCAGAAGGAGCACCAGAGACTGGACAAGCATTTGCATCAGAGGCAGCAGAGATGCTAAGCATCTTGCCTGTTAGTTTACTGCCACACTGTGTCATGTGACTGCTCCCTCCCCTGGATACCCCACTACTATTGGCAGATTGCAAACTTGATTGAAGTCGTAGTCAAAGTCAGCAAGCTCCTGCAGGTCATCCCAAAATGATCCTTGCTCTCCGGTTTGCCTTTTTCAGCCACAGACTGCTGCAGGGAATTGCTTGCAGCACTGACACTAGCATTTTGGGAGTTTGTCCTTTCAGCTGAAAAGGCACAGTCTGTTTCATGGTTTCCCATTCCACTGCCATGAAAAAAACGAACTATTTTTCTGGCATTTAGACTTTCTCGTTCTATTTCCGCTCTTTCTCTTCTTGGGCCAGAAAGTGCAGATTTGCTGGTTTGTTTTGAGGCAACAGCAGAATCTTGTGTGCAGGAAGGCCGAGTTTCTTTAGGTTTGTTCTCCAGGTTTGATAAAAACGAATCTGGAACAGAGACTGACAAACTGGCAGACACAATGTCAGCATCACCTACAAAATTCAGCAGTTTATTGACAGCAGACTGAAGAATGTTCAAAGCACGATTTCTCTCTTTCACATCCAATTGGAGAAATGACTCTTCTACAGCTTGTACCTGCAAAATACCATTGACAAAATGCCATGTAATCAAAAATCACAAATTATTCCAGACACTGCATTTTTTTTTTTACTTGTATTAAGCATACATCATACAGCTGATTAAAATGTTTTCATAAATGATATATTCTTTGCACTGATCTGCTTTCCTGGAATTGCAAAAATTGAAAGTTAAAACTAAGTTAGAAGATGCTATGTCTTTTCAATACACAGCTTCAAAATGTTTCAGTTTGACATAATCACGAAAGAGTCCCTATGTACAAATATTTCAGATTACATTAAATCTGCTTTGCCATATATGGGGAAAAAAAAAAAACAAATACACATTTGTACAGAAAATAACACACAGCCACCAGAAATTTTTGATAATCAAAAGGAGATAAGGAAACAACATAAGTATGCGTGAAACAGCCATTACTGCTGCTGATGTATGATGTTTCATTTTCAGGTAGCTCCCTGGACACAATTTACACTGCGTCCATCTTTGGACAATCTTAGCATTTCAGGATTCTTTCTTCTGCTTCTTTTGCAGTCATATAGCATTTCAAGATATTTTTTTTTACAACACAGCAGCATTAAATATGGCAGCAGCTGAGTGTGAGACTCACAAAAGAGACTGGTCTGGTGAACTCCATGATACACGTAACAGGAGTAAGAAAAAAACAATGTTATCTTAATGGGGATTCTGGTCTAGGCAAAGTTATCAACATGGTGTGTGACGCCGCCTAGAACAAGAAGACATCTGTGTGTGTGTGTGTGTGTGTGGTCGTCAGTTTAATGTCCTTCCACTATAGTGATTCAGACAGTTTATGTGTGGGTGAATGAAGTATGCAAGTGTATGAAGTGTATCATTCCATTAACGATAGAATATGACATCCCCCCCCCCCCCCCCCACCACCACCGCCCTCATCCCCCATCCCTCTTCCACTTTGACAATTTAAGTGAGAAGTGATAAGATCTACAGATAAGGGCCAATTGAACTATTTAACAAACACTTACAAACTGTGTGTGTGTGTGTGTGTGTGTGTGTGTGTGTGTGTGTGAGATAGAGAATGTGTGTCACTGTGTGTGAGTGAGTGAGTGTGTGTGTGTGTGTGTGTGTGTGTGTGTGTGTGTGTGTGTGTGTGTGTGTGTGTGTGTGTGTGTGTGTGTGTGTCACTTTCCGTGTGTTACTTTCTGTTTTACCTCCACTTTTTCAGCACTGCCAGTACTTAGTCACTACAGTGTCAGCTACCTTAAAACAAATGAACTTGCTGTATGTAACTTTGGCTGTTCATATTTTCTTGCTCAGAGGTCCCGCTGACATACTTTTGGTACCATTTCTTTGCAAATTTGATGCTGTTTCTGACAACCAATGGTGGTGTGTGTGTGTGTGTGTGTGTGTGTGTGTGTGTGTGTGTGTGTGTGTGTGTGTGTGTGTGTGTGTGTGTGTGTGTGTGTGTGTGCGCGCGCGCGCGCGCACGCGTGTGTGCGTGTGCTTGCTCCAAGGAAAAAAAAAAAAAAGGAAAACGATGAAAACGCAATAATGGTAGAAGGGACTACAGAAGGCAATCTTTTCTCTAACACACACTTACTATGGCCACGACCACACACGTGAAAATAAGCATGGGGAGTGTCGTGTATTACGTGTGTAAGAACGAGCAGGGGGGGGGGGGGGGGGGGGGGGGGAGGGGGGGGGGGCATTCCCAGATAAGGGCTTATCCCAGTCAGCATGCAAAGAACTGCCATTTATTTATCTTAAAAAAAAAACCCTTACTTTCATCCGTTCTGTCTCCTCCTTCAACATTGTAAAAACTAAAACTTACCCTAAGAAAAAGGACGCAAGTCTGTCCACTCCCATCTTGCCGACTGTTTGTCGTTCTTCGGCCTTTCTCACATTTTCTCTCGCCAAGCTTGTATGCTCACTTACTTCCGGTAAAGGGAGGCGTTATTGTTTCAATCAATATTGGTTCGCCTTCCCACTCCTTCCATGTGATTGACCTTTGACATCCCCCACCTCCCATCGCGCCCGCGCCCACTAGTCTGTCCCACTCCTCCATCCATCTTCCCAACATGTGTGTGTGTGTGTGTGTGTGTGTGTGTGTGTGTGTTGTTAACCACGCCCATCACAAACCGATCTCCGGCTTTGACGATGTTATTAAAACTAGACAAATAACATCATTAACAAACAAATTGCACCACACGTATTCAACACACAGCACATCACACACACACACACACACACACACACACACAGAGCGCGTGCAAGTGAAAATGTCTTTTATTCCACTGAGACTAGGCTAGATCCAGTTGGAATTTTTCAGCTACTTCTGTCTTTCTTGTTGAGTTCTGTCCGCCACTTACCAGAAATCCCGTGCTGTTTCATGAGATCATGAGCGGATGAGCCTACAACTTTCCTTACTCAGGCCTCTTGAGTGAGGGCCTTTTACGCGGAAGCTAGATTCACTTTAGCAGGTACGAGCTTGCACCAGTCTGCTTTTAAATGGCAGTTACTTAGGATGCGAATGCTTGTGTGCATGACAAGTGCTTTTTTTTTTTTTTTTTTTTTTCCCTGAAATACCGTCCATAAAGATGTTGGAGCCTTAGCCATCGGGTCATGGTTGTCCAATATTTATGGCTAAGCTGACAGTTATATCTCTTCTTGTACTGTCAAATTAACAACGTATTTTAGATCTACAAAGTTCTGTATCCAAATTCAGTACAATGCGCGACAAGGGAAACGGCCAGACTTTGAAGCGATATCTCGTCCATTATCTTGCATGGGCCTCAACAAGGGGATAGCAAACGCAAACTTTTGTTGATTTTTTTTTCTTCTTTTTATAGTGTATGAATAATTACATGAAATGGTTGACCCGCGAAACGGTAGGCCAACATCAATAGGCAATATTCGAAGTAACTTCAAATACATTCATAGTCACACAAAGACGAGAAAGAGACCGTTTTTAAACGAGTAATTAAAAGTATGGTCTATTTAAATCACACACACACACACATGACGGTAATTACACTAATTTAAAAACAGGTATCAGATGTGATATATGCTACTACATCGAATTTTATTTGAAAACAGTTTTGTTGTTAAATAAATGTCAGCGAACCGCCCAGAGAAACGTGGACAAACGAGTCACAAGTCTTGTGACTCGTTTGTCCACGTTTCTCTGGGCGGTTCGCTGACATTTATTTAAGATTTGTTTAGATTTCCGCCTGCAGTCGTTTCACTTTGCAACTAGATCAGTTTTGTTGTTGTTTTTACTTAATGTAAAGTTGAGCCCATGTAGGCCTACAGCGTGTGCCATGAAAGTTTCTGGAAAATTGTGTCAGCGGTTGAATGTCCGAACAAATGCATCAGCATGGTAAGACAGCTCAAAGTCGGCTGGTCTGTTCGCTGGACGACGGTGACAGCTCCGATGCCTTCTCAGTCTCAAACGGCGTCACCTGCAGAGTTTTGTGTTCGCTGTGACTCACGACAGTGTGATGTTCTTAGCCACGCTGACATAGCCCCCCAAAAACATCTGTAACTGAGGCATTCGAATTAGATACAGAGTGGATTGTACATTGTTGGCATTGCGTCATCGCCAAGGTCACGGCAACTGATCCGAGAGACTATTCCGGGGTCTCCCTGCTCAGCGAGGAGTGTGTGCACTCAAACAAGCTCAGTTTGGGACATACGGCAGTGTGAACGGATTCTCCTACTCTGGCTTGATGTCATGTGCCCAGGAGATCGAAGTTATGTGTCCGCTGGATCCCAGCCAACCCAATGTCGAACGCCCCATGATGGTGAAGAACCAGAAACTCAAAGCAATGAACAAGATCACACCCCTTGGCTTTCCTCTACAACAGTCCACAGAGAGGATTGATTCAACGTCAAGATGGTCAAGGCCAGCGTAAGCTTAGGATGACTGACAAGTGTACATGCGAATCTGGGGAAATGTGCACGCTTCTGTGTGTGTGTGTGTGTGTGTGTGTGTGTGTGTGTGTGGTGTGTGTGTGTGTGTGTCCCAACCTTGTTTGCATTTTGTATATTGAATGTTTACTGCACAAGAACAATTGATAGAGCTTGTGTGCAGTACTTTTCACACTGCGTGCTGCAATAAAAATTTCCATTCTTTTAACTCAGCTTATGTGCCATAATTTCAGTTTTTCTCATCTAAATCAATATCTGTGTAAACATTAGATGCTGTAGAACATAGAACCCATGAATATGTGTGTGAAACCATCAAGCAGAACAGCGTACTATATAAAAATCTACTGACATCAGTTCAGACAGGAAAATTAAATCTGTCTGCTTTTGCTGAAACAATCCTCCAAGAAACTGTGGAGGATGGGAGATGGAGGAAAAAACAGAAATGTTTGTGGAAAAAAGCGATGGAGTGACAGCATTGCTGAATGGGCAAAGGACACATTTAACGAGATGCAAGCCTTGGAACACAGCTGACAAAACTGGAGGAGTCTGGTGAATTGTTCTTAGGCTTGGCACCCAGTGACTCCTCACAAAGTTCAGAAAAGTGAACAGAAGACAAAACTGTAGATTATAATGCTGTTGATAAAGAGCAATACGTGACATCAGCCAGTCTGTGTAAGTGCTCTTTTCTTTCATTCAGATCAAGAAACACCCCTACGAGAGCCCTGCACTCACACATAGGCAGCTCCCCCATTCCACCCTCTTCAAACAGCAAACAACAAAGTACATGTAAATGCTGGGCGAAAAATGTCTGGATGCTATTTTTCAAACTTTGTCAGAGATGGCATGATGAACATAATGGATATAAGGCAAGTTTTAGAATTTTGTGTTGTGAAAATATAAAGATTTTCCTAAGTGTCCGGAAGGATCTTTACATTTGATGTGGATGGACACCTCTCAACATGTACTCAGCAAATACAACCATCTTCACCCAAGATCCTGGTGATTTTGTGTTGAGTATTCTGTTGTCTTCAGTCACATTTTGTTGTTTACACCACAGTCAGCACAGATGCCAGGTATAAGCCTCAAACTCAAACTTGCTGGAATGGGGCAAATCAAATGAAACTGAGGCACCTCTGTATCAGGGAAAACAAACAGTAGAACGCATCTTGACTCTAAGCAAAGCGGCACTGATGCAGGAAAGTACACATGGAAACACAACCAAATGCTTAAGAGACCACACAAGTGGTTAGCACTGCCAGAGGAGACACTACTCCACCAGAAGTTCCAGCAATGATATTCACATGGCAGGAGGCTGTAAATCATGGTCTGGAACAGCTGTGATATCAGAGCATGAAGTGGATGACTGGAGGTGCACAGCAGAACGTTCAGAATGCAAAAACCATTCAGAGATCATCAACAAAACAGCTGACATTGATTGACCTCACTGCACCTTATCAAGAGAGAATGGAGCTGGCTCACAGCACTATGACTGAAAAGTATGCCAATCTAGCAAGCTGCTCAAGAGTCTGGCATCCAGGCCAAGAAGCCCACCATACAAGTTGGAGCAGGGAAGGAGGGGGGGGGGGGGGGGGGGGGGGGGGGGGGGTGCAACTTGTCAGCAGCCACATTTCTTGTTGACCCTAGCTTTGCTGGTAAGTCAGGGGTGTTAAATGACCCACAGTCATGGTTCTCCTGTTATAAACGAGCTGTCACCAAAACATTTAATGACTGGCAGTAAACCATGGCCCCCACAGCTGAACCAAAAATTATTCTGGTCAATAAATAAAGGAGCTAACCAAGATCTCAGCATGTTGTGGGTCTTATGAGCGTCTTACATTGTGGGTCGGGTTAGGCCCATTGTTCTCAAGACCGTGTGTGGCTGACTTCACTTAACTGGCTTATTTCCTGCAATATGCTGGCCTGCTTCACCTGAACAAATATGCAAGAGCTGCATGTCATGTGACCATGCATCCTGAGAATGGATGTTGCAGGTCCATGTATGCACAGCCACACTCATCACACACTTTCTCTCTAAATGACAGTTGTGTTGACTCTTGCATCACAAGCACATATATGCAGCCATTTGATTTTTTTTTCTCATACATATGCACACATAAATACACATTCAAACACACCTGCATGTGCAGTCACATTCACACACACACAAAGCAACATGAACACATACTTGCAAACTCATTTGCTCACAGAACTTCAGCACACACACACACAAATAAGAATGCATTTATGTCATACTGACACATACACACAGTAACAACTGGTTTTAGTACTACAGCGAGTGGTATGACCTTAAAAAGTCCGATCTGTGGCTGGGTGAATGCGTGTGAAGACACATGAAGTAAGACGGGCAACATTTTATGCAATGTATGGTGAAGAACCCAGTCTTCCATTAGCCCGTTAATTTCATAGAAGATTGCCCAAGCCCATGTGCAAATGGAAAAAAAAAAAAAAAAAAAGGAAACTATCAGAATTGATGAATAGAATAAGTAACTGCTTTTCTTTGTGTGTGTGTGTGTGTGTGTGTGTGTGTGTGTGTGTGTACATGCACATACCAATGCGCATGTAGGTCTTTATTTCTGCATGTGTGTGCACGTTGTTATATGTACATGTGTATATGAGAAGAAATAGACATGTGTATACTACAACTTTATGAATAAGAGAGAGAAAAATGTTCTGAGAAATGAAGGGAGACAAATGTTCACTTTGGAATGATTTATTCAAACTTGACAATCAAAAAATGAATTGATTGTTGTACAGTTCACACACATGTATGGGATGAAAACGACAACATGTAACAAAACACAAAAAGAAACCACAGACTGAAAAATATGTCTCAAAATACTTTCATTTCGTTGATACAGAAATGGACATCAAATCAGACTTTCCAAAAATATGGACACAATGTGCAGTCTCTTTTCCGTGTTGGGGTTCCGAAATGTTAGGATTCCCTCCAATCTTCCCGAAATATCATACAGGTTGAATTTGCATGAAAGGTAAATGAAGGGGTATACCATCTGTTCCAGAAAGAAAAACATGTTGATGGTAGAGGCACATGTATACAACAGGATTCTGAAACACAAGCACTCACATGTGCATGTTAGGTAAAGTTAGACAATGGAAATAAAATACTGTAGCAAACATACACATTTAAGACATGTGCGAGGGCATGTGTATGTTCATACGTGTACGTGTGTGTGTGTGTCTGTGAGTGAGAGAGAGAGAGAGAGAGAGAGAGAGAGAGAGAGAGAAACATACACACACATAGAGAGAGAGAGAGAGGGAGAGAGATTCTGTCTGAAGATTATAAAAACTGTTTGATCTATGCAACAATCTAGAAAAAAAGTGCAGTGCCAAAATACTAATCAAATAATTTGTCTGACCACATACATGTAGTTGATGGCATATTTAATCTACAGTGCATTTTTTAAATCCTTATTTAATTAACTGCTCATGTGTAGATTTGTACTGTCCCTCTGTGTCATAAACATTTCCCAGAAGATCAGGATTACTCTCATAAAATCATCACAAAACAATAGTACACACAGCCACTGTATCCTAAAAATGTGCACAGTAAAGCTGAAGACTTCCCATCAATCAGACAGTTACAGTTATGGTAAAGAGATCTGTGCACATCTGTCAAAGTCAGACACAGGGTGAGTTGCATGAGAAGAAGAAATGTTGAGGTGAGCTAAGTCAGGTTCTCTTTCACAGTGCTAACAAATCACAGATACCAGGACTTACAAGATTTTCTTCATCAGGTAAATCTGCCTTTCACAGTTCTTCTACAATAGTCATTAAATTAGGAAGCATGTATACAAGCATTGTATGACAAAGGATTTAATTGTGAACGTAATTTTCCCTGTCTATGTCATCAATATGAGACATCACTTTAAATCCAAGAGGGCAGTAGCCAGGAGACAGAGCAAAATCAACAATTAAAAAAAAAATTTCACTAACACTAGTATAAGAAATTGTATGGCACCCCTGCTTGCACGAATATACTTCCTTTTTCCTTTTTTTTTTTTTTTTTTTTTCTTTTTCTTTTCTTTTAAAGAAGAGAGAGAAAGATCTTAAACATACTTTGGATTTAGCAAACAAGAAACTAACAGTTTCATGATTTAAGTAAATGAATTTCTGACTTAAAAAAAAAAAAGTGGGGGAGGGGGGGGGGGGGGGGGGGGGGGGGGGGGGGGGAGCAATATGACCATTCAACTTTGTATACAGATGACCAATTTAGGTTCAAACCCTATTGCATATCATCAAATACATGAGGCAATGGACATAAACAGATAAACAAGGCTGTGTCCACGGAAAGAATTCAACAAGAACATGTAAATTATAGGACCAAAATAAGACACACATTTATTACCCTTCACTAAGCAAACACATAAAAAAAGATATGCTGCTTGCTCCCACCTTTTAAGAGCAGCTGGTCAGTCTTCTAATCACCAGTTCTATGTCCACCTCTAGATCTGGGGCCTCAGTTCCAACTTCTACCATAATCAGGTATAAAGAACTGAAAACATAGTCCAGGCAGAAATAATCTAAAATAAAGTTCAGTTTAAAAAAAAAAAAAAAAAAGAAAGGCAGATAGATGCAGACCAGACAACGAGCCAATATATATTATCCCCTATGTAACTGATAGAGCATGTAAAAACAGAACACAAAGTTCACAATGTTACACTCATATAAACAATGCAAACTTGAGAAACAAGGATGGATATAAATATATATCTATACACATATATATATCTTTCTGTCTGTATATCTACTTATCTATCTCTGTGTGTGTGTGTGTGTGTGTGTGTGTGTGTGTGTGTGTGTTCTAATCAGCTGACTTTCATTTTTATGCAAAACAATCAAATTCCAATCATGTTTGCTGGGTATATATATATATATATATATATTATATATGTATATATGTCTAGAAAACATTTTCCTTTAAATTGTATTGACCTACATCTGGTGATAGAGTTCTTGCATTTCTAGATTGTGCCAATGCCGCAGGTTATGTACCTGCTTGAAAATGAAACATCAAGAATGAAACGCAGCAAGAAAGTACTTTTTTTTGGGAAAAAAGTGACGGTAAACAACAATCCCTTGACATGGGAAACACTGGCAAAGAGTAACTTCAAGAAATTTTTGACATCTATTTACACTTTTGATACACTGTCATCAGAAAAATGTCTTCCATCATTTTAAACAACAGTGAGATCCTATTGTCATGTCAAGATCTCTCTCTCTCTTTCCCCCCCACCCCCTCTCTCTTTCTCTCACATACACACACACAGAGTAAAGCTATGTCATTCAAGATGTCCTTGGGGCTGGAAAAGCCTAGTGGTAGAGCGCTGGACTCATGATCTTAGTGATCCTGGAGTTGCGGGTTCGAATCTCCACCAGGCTGTTTCAGTATAGGGGGATTTCTCCCTTGGAGTTAACATTGGTTCTGACTCCATTTCCCATACAGTCCAAATGAGACTATAAACCGAGGTTCTATGCGTAACATCTTGCACACACGTAAAATCCCATCACCAACTTTCGGAAGAGAAGGCCAGTTTGGCCATTGCTATGGATGACATGTCACACATAGCATGTACCTTCCCCGAAGTTGAAGTGTGGCTGCCTTAATGGTGGGATAAAAAAAAACGGTCATATACACAAAACTCCACATCCTTTGTTGGGCAGATGGGATTCATCCTTGCCTGCCTATACAGGGAGTGTCCGCAGGAGAATCAGCCTGCATACGCAGGAAAAAAAAAAAAAAAGATGTCCGTACAAACTGCTACATTTTGTTTTCAACAGAAGTGGATGGGAAGGAGGGAAGAAGAAAGATGGGGGTGGGGGACGTAGGAAAGAGTTGGTTTTTTCACTGATCAAACACATTTCAATAACAAGTTTTATTTACACATCTATACAAAATTACACAGTGTGACAATCCAAAAGGCTTGCACGTTTTAGTTTGTGCCATCAGGCCTTTCATCACCCCCCAGAAGGTCAAAAACCCACTGCTTTGCATGTGTGTGTGTGTGTGTGTGTGTGTGTGTGTGTGTGTGTGTGTGTGTGTGTGTGTGTGTAATTCTTCATCTCCATTTCCCAGTCTGATTATTATTGTAAGAAATCCCCATAGCTGAGAAATACTTTGTCAGCCAGATGGTGTATGGGAAGTTTGGCCTTTAAATCAAACCATTCAACACTGTGACACTGGTCACCACCAGACTAGAGAAGAAAGTGCACTGTCTGGTACATCTAGTTCTGCCTTCATGGCAAGAGTAGAACACCATTTTGGCTGGATTTGGCAACATTCTACCTCATTCTTTCACCCCCCCCCCCCCCCCCCCCCCCACACACACACACACACACACACACACACACTTCCATCCAATCCCCAACAAAAAGCCTTGCAGAAAACAAAACACAGACAAATCTATAGACCCCTATTTTTTTTTATTTGAAAAAAAATTGTGTTTAAATTTCTTTGTAGTTTAGATTACTTTTAAGATTAAAAAAAAAAAATTCAAATGAGAATGTTCCTGAAAAATTCTCTAGGGCTGACAGTTATGCAAATCCTTAACACTAAAAACAACAGCCTTCCTCCTTCCCCCTCCAGCCCCCCCCCCCCCCCCCCCCCAAAAAAAAAAAAACCCCCCAAAACAAACATACAAAAATCTTACCATGAAAAAATGACATAAAAAGAACAAAGACTTTAAAAATTCTTTGAAAAATTACAAAAAAAAAAAAAAAAAAAAAAAAAAGAAGGAAAATGATGGAAATCGTGGTAAGTACCTCCGGAAGGGAATGCACACTCAAGCTGACATCAGAGCCAAGCTATTGCTGTTGTCAACAGGGGTCTTCATGAGTGGCGTCTTCTGCAAGTTACATCTGTACAGGCATTGAGGACCACCACCACCACAGACTTGACAACAGCACACAGTTTCCTCTGGTTAAAACTGTATTACTACTGCCCAGCCAACCACGGGGCTGTCAAAACCCGTATGGGAAAAAGAAAAAAAAAGATCAGGTCCAGAAAAGGGTCACACTGGTTGGTTGTCTCAACAATATGATAATGACTGCTCTCTCCAGTCTGCAATGCTAGAACTGTGTCCAGAGGGCCATGGAGTGGCGCACTGAGCAGCTGAAATAAGCGGCAAGGGAGCAGTGTCATGGCTAGGAAGATGAGGCAGCAAAAACCAAACAAACTAAAAACCTAACAAACAAAAAAAAAAAAAAAAAAAAAAAGATAAAAACAACATAGTGCACACAAATCCCAGTTTTCTTCCCAAAACCCTTCAACAAATCCAGACATCACTGACCGCCCTATCTGCCCAAAATGGCAGTTCAATGACATATGCAAGAATCTTTGTAAGGTTTAAATAGATCTAGGAAAGCCCCCCCCCCCCCCCCCCCCCCCCCCCCCCCCCCCAATCAACAAGCTATGCAGATCCCTACGACGATATGCAAAGATAATAGAGTGGCTTTACAGATCCAGAGAATATATTCTACAATGATTAACAGATTTAAAACCAGATTCATAGGCAGCCATCTTTTTCTGTTAAATGCTTGTTTTCCCAGATTAAGCCCTTGTGTGTACATCACTATTCTTAATTCTATGTTCGCGTTATAAAGACAGGGATGTCTGGAAAAAATCATTAAGAGCACTTTTTTTCATTTTCGATCAGTCAATACTGGGCAAAATGTATATACATCAGATATTCAAATCACACAGTTTCCCACTATGAATTCAAACTGTACAAGGACTATGACATGGATTTCATGTTCAAATCACAATCTTGAGGGTTCAGTATTATAACTTTTGTTATGTGTGTTCCTGGTTTGTTGTTGTTGCTGGGTTTTTTTTGTTGTTGTTTTGTTTTTTTCTCAATTTCTAAAAAAAAGTAAATTAATGTACCTGTACACAGAACACTAAACATCAAGAAACTGGACATAAAATATGTGCACACCATCTAGTGTCTGCTTTTTTTCAATTTTTTAAAAAGTAAATAAATGGACTTTATATAGAACACTAAACATCAACAATCTGGACATAAAATGTGTGTACAACATCCAGCATCTATAACACACACAAAAATGCCTCCATTCTTGACATCTGACATGTAGATTTGAAACAGTTGAGGAAAACAAAGAAAGAAGGAAAACAAAGCATACATATGCAGGCATGGTAAGCAAACTTCCATGTCACCATGTGAGTGTGCATGTGTGCACACTAGTTCCTTATCATTGTTTAATTATGAAAAACAAAAGCTGCTTGCAAACTGACAGAAAAAAAGGTTTTAACAAAAAAGAAAGAAAAACATTGAAGAATAACATTCACACAAATATCCACAAACTAAAACTTCCAAGAGTCATAACTGAATGTGAATAAAAACAACATACATGGAAAACAAACCAAAAAACATAAAATGCATGCAGAACAGGAAAGTTCAGAACAAAGAAGACAAGAGCAGTCCCATCCTTTCTGTCACTCCAGCAGCAAAATAGCATAGTTTCCGCCTGGAACTTTTCCATTCCACAAAAAAGCACAAACACAATATGACATAAGAAACCTGTGAGCACAGTTAACAAGATCATGTCAACAGAACCAGTGTTGGATGTAGAGTAAGAGTGCAAGGACTCAAAACACAGAAAGACACCGAGCAAGGAGGTCCACGGGCAAGGCAAGAGGGACAGTGACAAAGAGAGTGGCAGGGAGAGTTAGACAGACATGTGAGACAGACTTCTCCACCCTACCTCCCTCATCCCCTCCCATATCCCCCCTAATCCATCTGCTCAGTTCAATCAAGTTTAGTGACTATGAAAAAAAAGGTATACACAACAACATAAGACAGGTGGGGGAAAAAGTCAAACATCAGTTATGTCAAAAGAATCTTACCCTGTCCTTGAACAAGACCGAATCAAATTTTCAAAGTTCAATGAATTCTCTTTGATTTATCAATTGCAAAGCACATAGCAGAGATGACCATGTTATTCCCTGGAACACAGAGACCTGTATAACACACCTAGCAGGCAGGTTTCATAATTCTAGCAAGAAGCATGATTTCAACAACAGTTCAGTAAAGGTATGACTTCTGTCAGCAAAAGCTGGTCATACCTAAGTACAGTACATAAGTTGCTTTTCTTCATGTCCGCCTGCTTCGTTTTGTCTAGTTACACAAAAAAAATATAAAAGTACAAGATGACAAAAGAGAATACTGCAGCCTTTGTGTGTGTATGTGTGTGTCACAGTGTGTGTGTATTTATACTTGTGCCTGAAGTGCAAACTCTCGTAAAACCCTGGAAAGGGAAAATCTGGGGAACACATAATCTGGGTATCTCCATCTGACCTAAATAAAAAACATGTTCTACTCTAGATGCAATGTAAACAACCCAAACATCCATTAACAAGAGCTGAGACAAGGAACCCCTTCTCCCAGTGTTGTTGTCATAACAGTAATACCCAACACACTGTGGAATAAAAACACAAATAGAACTTTCAAAGAATGAATGAACACTGGAGGTCCAGATCTCTTTCTTAATGACAACATGGTAAAGTATGTATCTGTGCAAAGCAAAAAAACAGCCAAACTTTTTTTAGTAAAGCACCTTTCAACCATTTCCTCATCAATGAGTGAGAGAAGACATACTCATAAAAAGTTGTACAAATCATATTCGCCATTTCTATGCATGGCTTCAGATCAAAGAAAAGAAGCCTTAACTACACTTCTTTCTCCTAACGATCAAGTAATAGAAACTATGACTGCGCTTCTTTCTCCTGCCGACAGAGCAATGAAAGCTTAAGTGCACTTCTTTTTCCTATTGCACACTGAAACAACAGAAACTGCAACTGCACCGCACCTCTTTCCCACTGATCAAGCACTGAGAGCTACAAAGACTTCCAGAGTTGCCACGGTCTAAAAAGCCCAAAGTGTAGCATTTCAACATTTAAAGAGTGGCATTTCAAATTCAAATCCAGCACTTGTAAGAGATGTGACAAGTCAGACTCAGTAACACACTTTCAGTCACACTTACCTCCGTACCTGACTTGTGGTGGACTATAAAGATAGAAATCTCACCAGTTATTGCATGGTTTTGACTTGATCTACCAAAAATAAAATGACAGAATACAAAACAAGCTATAATGTGACAACATCGTCTTTTACTTTTTCATCACACACCTTACTGAGCTTGGGCATTCTTGGTCTGAAATGAGTCTACAGTCAAAAATCTTTGTTGTCTTGGTTGTCATGTTGTTTTACTCTTCACATTTTGGGTATCTGGGTGAAGCATTCTGTCACAGCAGCATAGCATTGCTGATGAAATTGTAGCATGCTATGCCAAAAGTGTAGCACTTGGAACTAACAACTCTTTTTATTGTTTGTTGATCCAGTGATGGGAGCTGTAACAACTCTTTTTTCTCCTACTGATAAGCAATGGGAGCCACAACAACACTTCTTTCTCCACTGATCATCCAGCAGGCGCTATATCTACACTTCTTTCTCCTATTCATCAAACATTAGGTGCTATGAGTACACTTCTTTTCCTCCTATCAAACAATAGGAGCTATTACCACACTTCTATCAAATATTAAATGGAGCTCTAACAACACTTCTTTCTCCTGTCGGAAAAAAATCTCATCCAGAAAAAGAAACAAACAACAAAGGCAGTATGTACATCTACAGATCAATTAATAAACATGGCAGCTTAACTATCGACATCTTTCAAACGAAGAAGACTTGGCTGTGGTGCTGAAAGCACAAGCCATTAAGGTTCATTTTTCAATCTCAAATTACTAAAAAAAGGAAAGAAAGAAAGAAAAACAAAAGAATCATTGAACAACATATGTTACAGGAAACCAGAATCCTATGGGCAAACAGACACTGCAACAAGAAAGTTAGTGTCCATACAGATGTGTACAGTCTTCAAACTAAGTTGCCAGATCACAACAACAAGCAAAAAAGCCAGCACATTATAAATTGTGACCAGAGAAAAAAATGACAAAAGGTTTCATGAACAAAGACAGAGAATGAAAGCAGTAGATGACAATGACAACTTCCTATTGATTTGAACAATGTAAGCTCTACATTTCTTTCTACCATTGATCAAATGAGAAATCTATAACCAAATCTGCCAGACTGTATTAAAAAAATTAAAACCAAAAAAAAAAAAAGGAAAAAAATGAAAGAAGTGCAACACACAGAAACCTATCTAAGCCATTGCTCAAACAGACCCACATGACACCCACAGACTTGACAGACTTGACATACAGCCCCTAACAACCCCATCAAATTCATCAGAATTTTCACACCAGCGGAAATTATGTTTGCCACACAGTTTTCAAAAGGTTACACTCTATAAAAATGACATTTAACACGCAGATTTCATATTTTTTACAATCAGAATCATTTAAAAACTATTCACATAGACAAAGAATACATGTATAATTTTTTTAAACAAACAAGCACAAGAACATGAACCTTAAAGAAGCTGATAAATGGAGCTCATCAGATTTTTTTTTAACAGAAACTGCCATATCAATGGGAAAAAAAAAAAAATATGTTACTACAGAAATAGACACAGTCATCAATTGCTTTGTTTGATTTTTCAGCAGAGACAGCAAGACTTCTATGCAGACAGACAGACAGACAGACAGAGAGAGAGAGAGAGAGAGAGAGAAATGTTTACATTTTTTCCCTTTGAAGTCTACAATAATTCAGTTTCAGTAATCTTGATGTAATCCGAAGTTTACTGTTTTGTTTTAAAAGAGATTCTCCTCTTAATTTATGTCATGTTACATAACATTTACTCCCCCCCCCCCTCCTCCTTCTTGCCCTTCCCCTTCCTCCTCTATCTCTCCATGCACACTATTGTGGGTATAACCATAACGCTGGCCGCACTTAGTGTACATACTAGTTAAACTTTCATCACAAACATTTTAAGAACTCTCACTGCACTAGCAACAGCATTTTTATCAATTTTTCCCTTCAATGAAAAAAAGGCATGAAATTCTGAAAATACAGGATCTTCATTAGAGATGACTGAATCTTACAATAAGAAGAACATCAGAATGAAAATCTTTATCAATACCCAAATAATGTGAAGTTTAAACGCACTATTAAGAACTATATACAGCTCTCCTCTCCCTTCAAATCCTTGTAACACTTTCTGAAACATTTCTCTACTTACTTTTCAGTAAGGACTCCCTCTTTTTCCAGACCACATTTTGAAGGCCATTGTTAGCGCTTTCAACTGCATTGCTCAACATCAGGGCTCAGCCTTTCTCCTCAGTTTTATACCATAATACTACAGTCACTAAGAGTGAAGAATGGCAAGAATGCAAAGACTGTAGAGTGTTCTCTATTGTTTGAAACATTTCACAAGTTTCCAAAGTACACACTGTAGAATTTATCATGTTTACACCCACAATCATAGTGCAGATTCAGATAAATAAAATTTTATAAGAGCAAAGACAGATTTACTGCACCACAAAACAATGTATTGTTTATTCTTTCGTTTGGCGGAGCAGTAATTCTATCTTCGCTCTTGTTTCAGTTTCCGCCTGCAGCCCACCCCATTCTGAAACTAAAATGTACAACATTAATGCCTGCTAAAAAACTCCATCTGAAGTGGTCAAAAGATGCTTGGGGGGGAGCCAAGAGATATATTTTAAAACTGGGAAATATGAAAAGCTAAATTAACTCCACTATAAGCTGGCATACTTTCTCCTGCAATATAAAATCACTTCAGTGTCTTCTTCCACCATCCTTGGCAGGAAGGGATATCCTAATTCCAGTTCTTGGAAGTACAGACAAGTCGTAAGCAAATCAACACTTTCTGCTAAAAAACATACAACCTAAAGAAGGGCTCTCTAGATTTACTATGTGCCATTACTTTCTCTGCAGACCAACTGTAGTTAACAAGATCCAGAAAATGAGTACCTCAGCATGCAAAAACTTTTAATGCTGTAAAACTCCTTTTCCAGATTTTGTAATATAACAGCATTGGCTACTTCTTGATGTACAGAATTACCTTCACTTAAATTTTCTTAAAGAAATTTCACAGCCATTTTTATGAGGGATTAATTGACAGCTATTGTAAAAAAAAAAAAAAAATTTGAGTTAAAAAAAAAAAGTACTTTTAACTTCCTTGATCTCTGTGAGGCATACACTCTACCCAAACACAACCTGAAAACTTTCAGTATCACGAAGACTTTGCAGGTCATCTGATCACAGACGTAACAGTATATGGCAAATGCACAACCATGCTCTGGACTCAGCAGAACCCCATGGTGCCACAGAGGACTATCACATCCAGTTGGCAGCTTTCTTTCATCAAGACAGACTCGTCTTTGCAGCAGTCATTTTTGTTTATACTTTTCCTAGCTCCTGCTCAACAACTAAACTAGACTCAATATCATTCCTGATCTCTAATCCAAGAAGAAAAAAAAAAAAGATAACTGACATCCCATGACCTGAAGCTGGAGAGCCAGGCCAGTGTTTCCTTCAACACACATCATGCTGCACCAAATCCAGCACAAATCATCATGTCCCCCAATGTAGTCATTATGCTGCTTCCCAGCACAAATCCATGTCCCAATAGTCATCATGCTGCTTCCCAGCACAAATCCATGTCCCAGTCAGTCAGTCATGCTGCTTCCCAGCACAAATCCATGTCCCAGTCAGTCAGTCATGCTGCTCCCAGCACAAATCCATGTCCCAATTAGTCATTCATGCTGCTTCCCAGCACAAATCCATGTCCCAGTCAGTCAGTCATGCTGCTTCCCAGCACAAATCCATGTCCCAGTCAGTCAGTCATGCTGCTTCCCAGCACAAATCCATGTCCCAGTCAGTCAGTCATGCTGCTTCCCAGCACAAATCCATGTCCCAGTCAGTCAGTCATGCTGCTTCCCAGCACAAATCCATGTCAGTCCAATTAGTCATTATGCTGCTTCCCAGCACAAAATGTCCATGTCCCAGTCAGTCATCATGCTGCTTCCCAGCACAAATCCATGTCCCAGTCAGTTAGTCATGAGCACAAACCATGTCCCAATCAGTCCCATCATGCTGCTTCCCAGCACAAAATCCATGTCCCAGTCGTCAGTCATGCTGCTTCCCATCACAAATCCTTTCCCAGTCAGTCTCACACACAAATCCAGTTTCTTGTGCGAGGTGCACTTCTCCACCCCCCGAGGTGCCCCCCCCCCCCCCCCCCCCCCCCCCCCGAGGGCCCCCCCCCCCCCCCCCCCCCCACCCCCCACACAGACACACACCTCCCCAACCCCATCCTCTCCCACACATCCCAGAATGCAGTCTGTATAATTCATAAGCAGTACTTTGAAAGATTGTGTTGTTGTTGATTTTGGTCTGTTTTATTTTTTAAAGAGAACTGAAGGAAATGGACTGAACAGACAGAAAGAAATGGAGATAAGATAATGGGGACAGGAAAAGGAGATGGAGACAATTTATTCTACATGATAGCTGAGAACATCTTTCTCAAGTGGATGCAGAAATATGAAATAAATCTGGGAAAGAAGAAGACTTTTGCTGACTACCACTTAAAGGCACTAATCTGACAGGAAAATACTAAGGCATGTTCTGTTCAACTTTTCAAGTTGTATGTATAAATAATACTCCACTCAATTTTTGCTCAACAAGTATGGAACTGTTGAGTGTACCTGTAACAGAATGTTTTTAGAATTCACTCATCTAAAGTCTCAGTTAAAAAAAATATCCTGGATGACAACATTCCCTGATGTACAGCTCCCTCCCCCTCCCCCTACTCCCACTGGTACATATACAGAATGGTCTAAACTCTGTAGAAAGCGAAGGGAAACCTAGACCAAAACAAGAGAACAGACAGCTCACAAACAAGGTGATCCCTACATACAAGCTGTATACATCCTCTGTTCCCTCTTGAAGAGAACCATGCAAACTGCATTACTGGACTACAAACAAATCACGCTTTCATAGCTGGCCTGCAAATACTTACGACGTCCTTCACTATTACCAATGTTATAAATCATGCAGAAATGGGGGTATAGTACCCCTTGAAACTAATCACTGAGAAATGTGCTGAAATGGGTATGGACACCGATTGGATTAGTTGCCAAACTTCTCATCACAAACTGATAATCTTTTTTGGAAATGCGTGGTTTGAACAAAATTTCAGTCCATCAGACTTCAAAACTTGAGAATCTTTTGCCAGAAGCCAAAAAGCTGTCTGTCACTGAGTAATAAATGAATGCTAAACACTCATCAATAAAAACAGCTTGGCCCTGGACCATGAAGTACTCTCCCTTAGAGAGCTTCCACTCTCATCTGAGGGGTGAAAATGTCCACAAAGATGATACAAGCTAAACTTTCACCACATCCCATTTTGTAGGATGGAAATGTGCAGAGAGCATGGGTGTCTGGGGATGGCCTGCCTCCCTTCCCTTCCCCTGGCCAGTTCCATCCGTATTCTGAAAATTCCTGCTGAAGGAACAGTTAGCCCTCTAACTTAGTAGAAAAGGGATATGAACACTCCTCGCTCTGAGGTAGAGCGCTGACCACTATACAGCAGAGCAGAGCCCAGTCCTGGGATCTTTTCTACATTTTAAAGCAGGATCCACACACTGTGCTATAGCGCATTACTAGACTTAGAAGAGAAACAAAGACCAATAAGTGCTCAGACAGATATTCATCAGAGCAAATTTCCCCCTTAATTCCTGCATCCTTTAATTCTAACCACAGACATTACATGTGCAGATCTTAAAGCAACAAACCCACGAGAACACATTACCTATCAATGTCAAAAGAACAGGCCATGAAAGAAGTGTGTGAAATGGCTCTCCTCCTTCCATATACTACAAACAAAACAGCAAAAACAAAATAGATGAGATCATATCACACATCAGATCAAACAATGAATTGTTACATTTATCATTGTATTTTCATATATATACATATATATACATATATACATACACACACTATTATTACAACAGGGTCAATGTGGCCAAAAGAGACAAGCAGGAAAGTTGAAAGCTGTACTTTCAAGAGAAAGCATTCCACTCAAAGAATACAATAGACGTACTTTTCTGACAATGTCAGCAAACTTATAACATCCTAAAATCCTATGATCTAAAAGTTTTCCAATCATTTTATTTCATTTTAAAAGAACTGTCATGAACCAGGTTGTAACCAAAAAGCTAAAATAAGTAATTGTAAAAGAAAAGTGTTAGAAGTTTGAACATTTGCTTTCTTTTTCTTCTGCTAAAATAAGCAATTGTAAAAGAAAAGCATTAGAAGTTTGAATGTTTGCTTTTTTTTTCTTCTTTTTTTCAATACTAACAAGTCACATTTTGATTTTTGAATAATTTTCTGTGATACTCAGAAAGGTCATCATGTTGTCATCACCTCCACTCAAAGGCAGTAAACCAGCAAATCTAAATGATGATTTTAAGTACAACATTATAAATAAAAAAAAAAGTTTAAAAAAAAAAAAAAGAAGACTAATCATAACACCAATCATAAACAGCACTTAATGTAATACAGTAACACAGTTGATAAACTAAGAGAAAAAACGCTAGATGACAACATATTGAAAACTGAAAAAAAAAAAAAGCTGCATCACCACAGCCTCCAACTTTTCTGTACTTGCACAGCCCTGTGACTTGACCCAACATGTCCCACATTCTTCTGTCTGGAAAACACAGGAGTCAACATCAAGACTGTGCCACCTGCCCACATCGCTCAAGGTGAAGCATCAGGACTGGGACTGATTGGAGACCCCATCGCTGCCGGTATCCATGCGAGGGCCGCTTCTTCAGCATGGAGGGGTCAAAGTTTGGGTGCCGCAGAGCGTGCTTGGTCAGGTGGTCACTCCTCATGAAGCGTTTCTGGCACACGGGGCAAGGAAACCTTTTCTCTCCTGAAACAGACACAGGCATAACCCCAAATATAACACAGCATAATGTAGACAACGTTTAACAGAACTCTTGACAAATTCATTGGTTGCCAATATCCTTGTTAAAAACCTTTTAAAAGGATGGGGGGGAAAAAAAAGAAGGCAAATAAAAAAGGTGAGAGAGAGAGAGAGAGAGAGAGAGAGAGGGTGGGTGGGAGGGAAAGAAAATTTTAGTTCTCTTATCTTGAAAATTAATCAGCTTCTGGTTTCAGACACTGAAGCAACAATAACCAAAAATTAAAAAAGAAAATAAGGACAATGAGTAAAACAATAACAAAGTAGAAAAGGAGTGAGAATGATGAACAAGTAATGGCAATGAACAAAAAAAAAAAAAAAAAAAAAAAGAAAAAGCAAGCAAGGACCATGATGTATAACAACACACACACACACACACACACACACACACGCACACACACACACACACACACACACACAAACTGATAGCCTTTAACTCCTTAAAACAGGAATAGACCTAGTTCATAGTCATGCTGAAGATATTACATGGACCACTGATGTTCAAAGACAGGAATAAAAAACCAATGTTCAAGAGCAAGATATCAGATGTTCGACTGGTGCCTATAAAATCCAGGCATGAGATATGAAATAAATAAAAAGGAAGAAAATCAAGGTGGAAGCCTGGGAGCTGCATAAAGACCATGATGGAATCCAGGCCCAGGCCCCTCATGGGAGTCAGGGTGGAACCTTTGCTGGTTCTGAAGTATTTTCCCTTTTTAATCTACAAAAGTCAATAATAAGAGTAACATATTTCTTATATGAGCGAGAGCGAGAGAGAGAGAGAGAGAGAGAGAGAGATGAGAGAGAGTTTATCTCAGAGCATCACTCACACAAAAAAAAAAAAAAAAACTTGCTTCGCTGATTTTAGAAATCCAGTTTTCACACTTAACTCCACAATTTATTCTGTCTCTTCCTTTCCCTTACTCAGCAACACTGACGTTGCAATCTTCTCTTCCAACCAACAAAAGTTCTATTTCTTTTAGATAACAGTGTCTATTTCAGAAACATAAACCTTTTTACCAGATGACATATTCTGTACTTACATGCTCTGTGATTACTGAGAAAGCACAGAAGTCCACTGCTATGCCCTATAGTAATACAAATTCTCTATGAACTATTTGGACTCACCCCATCACACTTGTAAATTTGGCAACGCTGTGGTTTCATAAAGGGAGGTCAGCCAAGGAGTGCCATCATACAAGCTTCTGTGATGGGCTGAGAGCATTGATGACAATGATTATGATTAAGTCCCCCACCCACCCCTGTTTTCTCTCTGAAATTGCACAGATCTCATGAATGGCCCTTGGGCTTTTGAAAAGGAGATTTCAGCCTGAAGCAGAAAAAAAAATGTCTTGTCTGAAACCATACTTCAGGAGGAAGACATCCAATGTTTTTGATTGATGCCTAAAGACTGGAATAAAACCTGTGTTCAGGATGGAGAAATAAGGCAAGACAGTCCTCAATCAAACTTGAATTCAGGAAGGAAGGTATCATATGTTCAATGACGCCTAAAGACAGGAATAAATGCTGCTTCTGGTGCAAGCTATTACATTTTCCACCAAGCCAAAAGACTGGGATAAATCATGCATTCTGGAGGAAGCTATCAGATGTCCCACTGATGCCAGAAGACCGGAATGAAAGTCAAGTTCTTAATATCACCTTCCACTGATGCCCGTTTACCGGAATAAAACCCTAACTCAGGAGGAAGATATTAGCTATTCCACTGATGCTTACAGACAAACTAGTTTGAGTGCCACGTCAGATTTTCTACCCATGTCTATTTATAAAAAGAAAAAAAAAGGTTAAAGTTCCCATTGCCTTTGGCAGTGAACTGTCAGAGGTTCACTGTGTCTTGGGCTTGGCATCCCTCTCCTTCTGCCACCTTTTACTTCCCTGAACTGAATAAGGTACCCATTTACTGCTATGTGGGCAGAGGTTTCAAGGTGTAAAAATCCAACCCCGCAAATGGTTTGAACTCATGACCACCAGTTCCGCAAGCAAACGCCTTAACCATTTCACCTTGGGCCCCCTCACTAGACCAAATTCAGAGGCCAAATATTAGATGTTCTATCCATGCCTTCACTGCAACAGGAATAAAGTCAGTGTGTGGCAGGTAATTTGGTAATAAAACTATAGAACTTCACTGGCTGAAGTACATGAAAGAGATCACAATGTTCATCACTGCATCATCTCCTGGCTTTTTTCCGGTCTGGTTATCCCACTAAAATCATGTCGTAAACAGTTCATCATGTGTTTCCTGCACCTTACACTTACCAAGCAATATTTTACCCACCATGAAGTGTTTTATATTTGTTATTAATGTTGATGAGGCAGGGGAGATGGGTGGGTGGTGGTATGGTGGGTATGTACTTTATCTTTGTCTTTTCACATTTTAAGCCGTGCAATTCAAAATTACAAAATGCCTTTTATGACTGTATAATTCAGGAAAAATATATTGCATGTTCCTTGTTCATAAGGAAGATCTTAGTTGTTTTACTGATGCCTAAAGATCAGAATTATAAAACTGTATTTCATGTTCGACTGATGCCTAACAATAGGAATACCGACACAGATCAGGAGCAAGATATTGGATCTTGTTGAAACCACTGGTGCCTAAATCCTAGTTAAGGAGGATAATATCAGGTGCTCTACATGTACCTAAAGACAGGAACAAAACCATAAATGAAAGGAAGAATTTGGATGTGGCACCGAAGCCTGTGATGTGATCCAACACTGCCACTCTACAGCATAACCCTTTAAATACTGGGTTAGTCCTTATCATAGTTGAATATGTTTGGAAAACACAAAACCCAAAAAGAATTTAACACAAAAACAAATGAATGTTGTCAAAATGGACCGATGAGTCTCAATATCATTGCTTTCCATTCCTTTCACTTCGGATTTACAGATACTTCATTGTACTCTATTTTGTGTTGTGTGTGTGTGTGTGTGTGTGTGTGTGTGTGTGTGTGTGGGTGTGTGTGTGAGAGTGTGTGTGTGTGTGTGTGTGTGTGTGCGTGTGTGCGCGTGCATGCATGCATGTGCATTGATGTTGCAAACTTTTAACAACAAGCATAGAGGATTTCATGTACTATTACTACAACAATACCAAAATGCAACCCTAAAAACTTAAAACAATGTAGAACTGATCTCAAAACATGCACAATACCCTAAATAATATATCTCCAGGAATGCACTTCAAGAAAAAAAAGAATAAACAATGATTCAATTTCAATGCATACTAGAGGTACAATAACATTATAGTATTGGTAACAGTAATGGTGATAGTAACAGTAGTAGTTGTAACAGCAGCAGCAGCAGCAGCAGTAGTAATAGCAGTTGTTATACTAAGCGCAAGCAGTACTAAAGAAATAGTGGCAGTATCAGAAGTAACTGCATTTGCTCAGCATTAGTGAAAAATAACAGCAACAAAAAATAAATGGATATTTTTTTCACTGCACAGAGCAAAAAACAAAACATGTGTAACCCCAGTAACAAGATTCACACACACACACACACACACACACACACACACACACCACACCACACACACACATACACACAAAATGCTTAGCATAATCCGCATCAAGACAGAAATTATCAACAGTCATTCACCTGTGTGGGTACGTGTGTGGCGCGCTAACTCATCAGAGCGAGCAAATCTTTTTTCGCAGCCTGGCCATAAGCATGGGAATGGGCGCTCTCCTGCACACATAACAGACACAACTACATATTACAAGACATATCTGCGCAAGCAAATCATTTCTTATAGCCTGTTCACAAACAGGGGAGCAGGCACTTTCCTGCACACATGACATATACAACACAAAAACACACCTACATATGATACAGGGACACAGTTAACTGTCAGCCTCAAGCAAATTGCTGAATATGGTTCATGGCCCCAAAGTTGCTGTCCAATCGGCCTATGGGCAGGAGATGTTATAAACAAATCAGCACAGCCGATATGGATTTATCAGAGATGTGAGCAGAGAGAGGAGACAGATTCACAGGATTCAGGCTTGTGACCTCACGGACTGCACTGCCATAAGCCAAGCTGCAAAACAGTGTTCCCTTTCCAAAGTCCCAGCCTTTTATGCCTATTTTCTCATTTTCATTCGATGCCTGCATTTTGACAACTTCATTGTGCAGCTCAAGACTCATACAATGCTGCGAAGGCCAAAGAAACGCAGACTTACACATGGCCAATCAAATGACTGATAGGACATGGAATGAGAACATGCACAGGGTAAAACTAGGAATAAAGTGTTTGATAATGAAGCACAGCTTAGACGAACGTCAATCCACCTGGTGTGTCAGCTAGCTTTTTTTCTTTTACAATCCACTCAATTTTAAAGACAAACAAGGTAAATATTGTCTTAAAGGACTACATGTCTGAAAGGAAGATGACGTGCATGTGTGTGTGTGTGTGTGTGTGTGTGTGTGTGTGTGTGTGTGTGTGTGTGCGTGTGTGTGTGTGCGGGCATGTGCATGCTGATTCAAACGATCTGACTCCTTGGAGAACTGTATTGACAGACGGTGATATGGACCCACCAACTGGGTCACTTCTCACAACACTGTACAGGCAATAATTGTATGAAGAACCTTTAGTCTGAGTTATTAATAAAACATCGGCTTTGGCTTGAGGTATGCCAAACTGCTCACCAAACTGTGGACTATGGGGAATGTCATTCAGCATCCACAGCAAGGTAATGCTGTCAACACCCCTTGCTTATCATTCACTGCAATTCTATATTCTATATATATAATATTTTCTATATATATAATATGGGCTGCAGGAGCGATGAGGAGATATAAGTGGGGTGTATGCACAACATTCAGGGGAAGAGGGAGATACAGTAAAATGTGGGAAATGGGGGAGAGAATGGGGTGAGGCAAAGTGGTTGTTGACTCACACACTAACATGCTTTTTCGCAGGTTTAACCCTTTGCCCTACATCACCTTTAAATTTCACGTGCTGTACATGCCAGGTCAGCCATGACCCATGTTTCTGTTTGATGACAATGATATTAAGCCTTGCTGTAAACTCACTGCTCTCCAGTGATAAATCCTTTTCTGAAGGACTAAAGCCTTACCAGGTGTCTTGGGTCTCCAGGAACCCATGTTTTCTTTTTCTTTCTGGAGAGATAAAGCCTTTCCCATTTTTTTTTCCTTAAACAATTCTTGATACAACAGATATTAGCCATGCATTATTGTTAAAAGTTACAAAATTTTATGGAGGTAGCTTAAAAAACTCAATTATCAAACAAAAATAAGGACTGTGGGTCATTAATTCTAATGACATTATATGGCAAAGGTTTTTTTTTGTGTTTTTTTTTTGGTCAGCCATTGAACTGAACATGAGTCACTTTGTATGTCCTGAGGAGTTGGCAATAATGTGCACGAGTGTAATAAGCTTTTTCATAAGGCAATGTACACAAGAGTGCTTGCAAACATGAGATGAGAGAGAGAATGAGAGAGAGGAGAGAGGGGAGGAGAGAGAGAGGGGCTGATATTTAAAAACTGATAAAGTTGAATGAGACAAGGAGGGGGATTGTGAGAGAGGGTAAGGTGGCTGAGTGAGCAGGGTAGGAGTGAATCACGAACCCCTTATTGGAGCAGATGAACAGCAGTCTGTAGAAGAGGTATCTGAACTGAAAACTCTTTCTTTTATGACGTACATGAACAGCAGTCTGTATATGTACACTGTCTGGCATTAATTTATGCAAAAATTATCATATTTTCTCATAAAACATTTTGTATCATGTACAGAGCATGGTTCTGTGGGAAAAAAATGGATACTTTTACAGTAAGTTGGGATATTGTGGTTGAGTATAATAATTCATCCTTCCACCACTGAATGGAATCTGTTTGTCTACTTCTCAAGCATAATCTCAGGGACAAGGCTACTACTACCGTAATTGCACATCTTTACTCTGACATCCCTGAGTCAGTTTCTGAATGATGCTGGAAACTGATGGTCAGTGTGCACATTCTGGGCAAGCAAGGCTGGCTTATACTTAGAGGGCTGAGAGTCTTCTGAGCTGTTCACTTACACTCATATCATTCAGCTATGCAGATAAGGTGCCTACACTTTCAAGTTTCACTGACAACCAGCATACTGCTGTTTCATGCAAGCAACAGCCTGACTTACATATATCATCTGTGTGGAATACACAATGAAAATACAGTTCAAAACCTGTAAGCTGCCACTGCAACCCAGCCACCACCCCCACCCCTCTTCTGCTTGCAGAAGTTAGTACTGCTCCAATAACTATTTTTCTCTGTACAGGGCTGACAGTCAAGGGTTTTTAAACCACTTGCAAGATTTTCATGGCTTGAAAAACTCTCCTCCATCCAGCGGTAAATTGGTACTTGATTCAGTTCAGGAATGGATAAGGCAGCAGAAGGTGAGGGCTGGGCTCTGCATTCTATAATGCTATGCTCTGGACACAGTATCTCTAAAAAAAAAAAAATCACAGCCCCTATGGCCAAAAAGCTGTAGGACTTTAACCATTTAACAGGATGTATAGTAGCATCACTAGACCAAACATACGTCTGTAAAGCTAAATCCCCCCCCCCCACCCCCCCCCCCCCCCCCCCCCCCCCCCCCCCCCCCCCCCCCCCCCCCCCCCCCCCCCCCCCCCCCCCCCCCCTCACCCCCCCCCCCCCCCCCCCCCCCCCCCCCCCCCCCCCCCCCACCCCCCCTCCCCCCCCCCCCCCCCCCCCCCCCCCCCCCCCCCCCCAGAAGAAATCGCATCAAGAAGAAAAAGAAAGAAAGCCTTCCGAAAAAGCTCACCGCCCTCCTATCAGGCCATGCTGATCGGGATCATTTCGATCCCCCAAAACCTGATCGGCGTCCACGGTTGCAAAGCATCGGACATGGCGTCAGCATGTGATCGTATCCAATTGCTCTCCCCCACCTACGCCTCCCTCCCGCTGCGGCCCTGCTTCTTGTCTCCTTCCACAATATGTGGGGGAAAAAGAAAGAGCGCTTTTGCTCCAGGAGGGACATGTGTGCCTAGCTGTAAGCTATAACAGACGAGTGGGGAGAGAGGAATAGCAAACGTATGGGTCAAGGTCGTGGTGGTTTGGGGGGTGGTGGTGTGCATGTGCGTTGTGAGAGAGAGAGAGAGAGGAGAGAGAGAGGGTGAGATGGTAACCTACCTAGCCGACAGCAAAAGGGCCATATCAGGGCTGTCACCGCGCGCTGAAGTCACGTCAACTCACAAGTCATTCATTCGCACAACTCTCTGAAATACATCTTCTAAAATCCCACCCGAAATTTGTTTAAAAATCTTTCCACTATAAAATCTCAGATCACATGAAAAATGCCAAGCTCTTTCAAGAATTCAAAGATCGCAATCAGGTTGGGAACATCTCTGAACAAGGTTTTCATGGAATCTGCTGTAAAACGTTCGGGTCTCACATCATGCAAGTCCCAACACTCTGAAAGAATCGGTTTCATTATGAGGAGGTGTGACGTGGAAGATACACACAGTGACGGACTGGTTCTACACAGAAAACCGAACCAGACAAACAAGCTGGAAGAACAAAGTTCCTCTTTTGATGATGGGCTCGAGATGGCGTACATGTCCACGATAACCGAGTTAACCAACAACGTAACGGGCTCAGGTCAAAAGAAGAGTCGAGGAGCACCTGCCGTTTACTACACACACACATACACACATTCACACACTGAGTTAGGCCTACTCTTTCTTGGGCCCTCCTTTCGCTCACCAAATACTCATGCATGTTTGAAGAGCTGCTGACATTTAACATGTGCAAACACAAGATGTGGGGAAAAAAAAAAGTATTAAGGACCAAAAATCTTTATATGATACAATAAAGAATGTCTACTTTTTTTTTCCCCTTTTGATAAACCCTGCTTTGCACCATTTTTTTTTTTTTTAACCACTTTGATTTGGGCATAATGGAAAAAAATGCGGTGCGTCACATATTGGTTCCAAGACTAATGAACAGGCGCCTTTTCCGAATCTCTCTCTTGTCTTCTCATCGTATGCCCCGATGTCCCTCTGCTCTCTTTTTCTTTGTCATCTACACGCTCCGCACGGGGTACACACACACACACAGACGCACGCGCGCGCGCTGCGTTTTTAAAAGGTGTGTTTCCACTGTTGCATAGACTGATGGAAACACCTGCCGTTCAGACAGCAGTTCAAGTACAGCAGACCGACACGCTGTCAGCCTCGCCCCGTTTGATGACCTTTCTTTGTTGCTTCAGCGTCGTTTGTTGTAAGTGATAAATCTCACGCGCGGACACATTAATGCATCCAACTTACTATGTATACAGACATAGCAATGTGCATTGACATCGCATCTCCACACATCCATTCCCCTTCCACGTGAATACACACATGCACACGCGCACTTGCTTTAATGCGTATGATATACGCGCTGGAGACAGAGCAACATACTATGAGATAGAGAGAGAGAGAGAGAGGGAGAGGAGAGAGAGAGAGAGAGAGAGGGAGAGCGAGGAGAGAGACAGACAGACAGACCAAGCAGACAAGAGAGAGACGGACAGACAGACAGACAAGTGAGAGAGGTTGGTGGATGATGACTTGGTTGCCATTTCCTAACACATTCTCTCTCTCTCTCTCTCTCTCTCTCTCTCTGCGTCCCATCTCCGTCCCTCCGCCTCCTTTACGTCACAACATACCCCTCTCCCCCACTGCACCCCTATCTCTCGAGTAAAACTGGGTCGTGCAAGGCGCCGTGTGGTGGAGAGTGAAGGCGTCAGTTTCCTTTCCGGGAAAGGGACAGAAATAGAACAGAGAGGAGAGGAGAGAACAGGGCAGAGGGAGAGGGGTGGCGAAGGGGGCGTGGCCCTCCACTCGGCCAGCGCCGCACGTGTACGACAGATCGATTGCTGCACGTGCAACTCAAGCAGGAAGACACATAGACACGTGCACATGCCCGTGTGTTCAAGACACGGATTGGCTCCGCGATACGCAAAGAGTAGGATGCAAAGTGTGGCATAGGGGGAAGTGAGGTGAGGTAAGGTACCCCCCCCCCCCCCCCCCCCCCATTTCCCTTCTGAATCTGTTTACTTCCATAAAACGAAATGAGCAGCTCGAAGCCCTATACTGATCGGTCTCAAATCGAAAACTGACGATTTAACTGAAAGAAGACCAAATGCATCCAACCACCCATGAGCCACTCATCATCCAAAAAAACAACATAAAACTGAAAACGGACAATGCACGCATGCTACAACAGTGTTGATCTATAGCATTCATACAGTATCGAGTTGTTGTTGCCCCCCCCCCCCCCCCCCCCCTCCTCCGTCTCTCTCAAACACCATATCCGGTTCATGATCATCTGCACATCATCAAACTCTCAATAGGATCAAGTCGGCCGTAAACAGAAAGGTCTCAACAGCACGTGACATTCAATTTGTATTAACGAAACCAATACGCTTTGAGTTTGGTGTGTGTGTGTGTGTGTGTGTAGTGTGACACACACTTGGCATCTAAGTCATTTCATTGATTTGTTGTTGTTCAACGCTTGCACTTCACGCATGCCGCGCAGACTAGAGAGAGAGGAGAGGGAGAGGTCAATATGGTAACCCCCAGTCCGGTGTCCGGACCACCTAAGTGTGAGAGGAAAAGATAGCACGTTTAAATGCCGTAAGTAGTAGCCAGGAATGATGTGTGGGGGAGGGCCATGGGATTGAGGGGGGGGGGGGGGGGGGGGAGGGGGGGGGGAAGCGGGGGGGGGAGAGCATCATAGAGGTTGGAGAACAGCCCGCGCAGGGCGAGAGAAAGGGGAAAATAAAAAGCAAAACGGAACAAAGGATTGGTTTGTCTCTTGCCAGCAAATTTACATACAGGTGTTGCCTCCAATGGCGCACGCGCGCTGCTGGACGGGCAGATGAAACAAGACGAGACTCCTTCTCCCACAATATAAAAACAACACGTTTCAACCGTAACCTTACCCAACCACCCCCCACCCACTGCCACACACCTCCATCCTCTCTCCACACCCTAACACACGCGAACCCATGTTCCACTGCCGCCAGTCAAACACGGCCCGGGGCCCGCACGCGCGCCTGTCTTTGTTGTGTATGGAGGTTAATGAATTGAATAACGACGAAAAACTCTCTCTCTCTGGGAGAGAGAGAGGAATGAGGGGAGAGAGAGAGAGAGCATTCAATACTCTGTGTTGTGTGTGTGTGTGTTGTTGGTGTGTGTGTGAGTGGAGTGAGAGAGATTGGGATGTGTGAGAGAGATGTTTGAGTAGAGAGAGAGTCCATTCAATGCTGTGCGAGTGAGAGGATACATTCAATACTCTGTGTGGTGTGGTCTGTGTGTGTGTGTGCACGCGCACTAGAGACAAGTGTTTATGCCATAAAAGCAGTGACAGCAAAATACTATAACTGGGTACCAAGCCCATATGCGCGCAGTCACCAAAATGCAAAGAAAGGATAACGAGAGGTGCTGTGGTGGGAGGAAAAGGTGTAGGTTGTGTGTGTGTGAGGAGTGTGTGTGTTGTGTGTGTGCAGGGGAGAGGCCCTTTCCCGTTCAAGTGATCTCCAATCTCCCCCCCCTGTCACCCCCTCCCGTTCAAGTCGGCACACCTTCCCCCGCCCCACCCCCCCTCCCCACCCCCCCATATTGTCCCTACCCCACCCCATTCTTAACCACTTGCCCCCTGCGTCCCCACATCCCCTTCCTCACCCTTCCTTACACATCACATCCCCCTCACCCCCCATCCCGTGGTAACGAATACCATAATGAAAGTACTGTCAAACCACTGGTAAAAAAAGACACAACACACACAAAAACAAAATATAGGTGCTTTCTGAAAACACCATTTTTCTTAAAAGTAGTCTGGTGTGCGTCCGTGAATTATTGCTCTCATTCGTTCTTAACACGTGATCACTTAAGGTCACTATCATCCAGTCCAATGTTGTATAAGCATACAAACCTAATGAATTGTACTGTATATACAGTTGTTCTGTGTGTATGAGAGAGAGAGACAGAGAGAGAGAGAGAGAGAGAGTGTGTGTAAAAGACGATTTTGTGTGTTGTGTGTGTGTGTGTGGTGTGTGGTGTGTGTGTGTGTGTGTGTGTGCATGCGTGTTGCACATAAATAAATAATTATATTAACATACATTTATTAGTATGTTCGTTTATGAATGACAAATATATGTATACATAAACAAAGTAAACAGAATCAGAAAACAAGAGTCAGCCTAAAAACAGTATAAGTCTTGAGAGAGAGAGAGAGGAGAGAGGAGTGCATTTTCTTCATGTCTGATTGTGATTTGGGCGGATCGGTAGTGATGTTTGCTCCCTTATGTTTTGTGGCATTTTTTTTTGTGATAATGCATTTGTTGGTGATATGCGTAACTTTGCACCTTGGTTTTTGTCTGTTCATTTTCATTTCAGACTTGTTTCAGGAAGCGGAGTAGTCACACGGCGGTCTGTTTCAGTCTCCCTTTACACAGCAGTCTTGTGGTGCAGTCTGTTCCAGTCTACTTATCACAGCAGTCACACAGCAGTCTGTTTCAGTCCTCCCTTATCACAGCAGTCACACAGCAGTCTGTTGACAGTCTCCCTTATCAAAGCAGTCACACAGCGGTCTGTTTCAGTCTCCCTTATATACAGCAGTAATACAGTGGTGTGTTCGCAGTCGTGTCCCTATTACAGCAGTCTGTTTCAGGTCTCCTTCTTACAGCAGTCACACAGCAGTTTGTTTCAGTCTCCATTTTTACAGGCAGTCACACGGTGGTCTGTTTCAGTCTCCTTATCACAGCAGAAGTCAACACACGAGCAGTCTTCAGTCTCCCTTATCACAGCAGTCACCACAACAGCGGTCTCTCAGTCTCCCTTATCACAGCAGTCACACAGCAGTCTGTTTCAGTCTCCCTTATCAAAGCAGTCTGTTTCAGTCTGCTCTTATCACAGCAGTAAGTAGTGTGCTGAAAAAAAAAAAACAAACAACAAACAAACCAAAAAAGAAAAAGGCGAACCAATAGTGTAAATATGATGATAACTACTGTTCAGCAGTTCTGCAAAAAAACTAGACCCTGATTAGGACAACAACCGAGGTCATGCCAGCAAGTACAGTGATCCACTTTGTCAAGCAGTGAATAGCTCTAGATTCCCAGACCCCTTTGTGTGTGTATGTGTGTGTGTGTGTGTGCGCGGCGCACGCACATGCATGTGTGCATGCAAGTGCAGTGTGTTGACTGCATTCATACGTATAAGTTACAAATGCATGCATATTATGGTGTATACATGTTTTGTTAGTGAGTAAGACGGTGACTGTGTTTATGAATGCTATCATGCATCTTGCTTTTGAAAATTTTAAAGCTTAGCAGAGGGGAGGCTGGATCATCTTTTTAAAAATTCCTGTCTACTGTAGTATCTAGTATAACAGATTCCACTGGTATTCTGCACATATCATTTTTGTTCTCAATCTGCAGTCCCATGTTACTCTGGCACGTATCATTTTGTTCTCAATGGCAGTCCACATGCCCTTGTTAGTAGTTTCGCTTTCACTATAAAAAAGAGATCAGTTAAATGCCCAAAATCATCACAGGATTCGTTACTGTATGTAAATAAAGCAGGATCAATGAATACCCAGACATCACAGTATTTATCTGCAAAATGGTAGTAATGCTGGTAGCTTTCTCATTCAGGGGTTTTAGTCATTTACCAACCAAACAAAACGAACACAAACAAAAAACAACAAACAAAACCCACCTAATTTCATCCCAGGAAATTCTGAAATTCAGATTTGTCATAGAATAGTAGCAAAGCTGCCGATGAGCAATTATCAGCAACAGAAGAAATTAAAAAAAAAAAAGATTGTTTCTTATAGTATGAATAAAAGTTGTGAAACTGAAACTGAATTAGTGAATAAAAATGCTGGCAGTCGCTTTGTGCGGTAGTTACTATATTTACAGCAAGTGCAGAGAGAGGCAGTCTTGGCACATCCATTGTTGTCTGTCACAGGTGTGAGCACAATGTCATTTCACTATTATCATGCTCTGTGTTCCGTGTGCCTGTTTGATAAAGTGAAGGAAGTCATTTTGTTGCATTGGTCTTGACGTACATTCTTTTCTTTTTCTTTTAAAAAACGTTCTGATTGATGCATCAGGACATGTTTTGAGGATAATAAAACAAAGATTTATTTGATCTGGATATAAAAGCATGATATCATCATTAGAAGAAAAATAATGCACTTGGCTAAGTTTCTAAGTCTCAAAAGGTTTTCTGTAGCCCTGGTTGCAAATTCAGCATTTTCAATAAGTATCCTGAATGATGTGGCATGCTCACTGTCAGATCATGGTTTATTATACTAAGTACTGGTGACCATAGCCAACCCTGACCACAATTTTTATGCTCGTGACCTGGCTTAGTTGGTTTGATTTTCACTTTTTTTTTTTTTTTTTTAAAAGAAATCACATTTAAGAAAGACCAGATGGAGCAGGTTTTAGAATTGAGGGTCACCATGCATAGTGTTCTGTTGAAAGTCAGTCATTCATGTGTATTCTATGTGTGCTTTTAACATCCTGAAGGTTTTTAACATCAATCCTGACACATGGGAACAAAAACTGTCTGGACCGATCTAGAGGTTGCTACTCTATCTCACAAAGGTGCTAGTTGATGTGGTGTGAGAAATGGAAGGATCATCTGCAGAACAGTGCAAAGAGAGACAGGCAAGGAAAAACTCCTGTGCCAGCAAGCATAGAGCAGGTCTACCACAGTTCCAGGTCCAGTGGCTGTCACCAACACATTCTGCGCATGCATCGGCTTGATCAGCCACCTGGCAATTTCCAAATCATTTCACCCACACCTTACCCCTCAACCCCAAGTCAAGATGACTGAAATGGTTCTCTTCGACTTGACAGACAAAACAACATGTGTGCTTTGCAGCATGCCTTCCCCATCACCCTCTCCCGCCTGCCCCGTTTCCTCATTCCCCACCCTCAAAAAAAAAAATTAAAATGAATGAATGAGATCGGGACAGTGCAAAATGCACTATTAAGATCAATAACATATTCTGTAAATATATTTCAGTGCTTTTTTTTTCATTGTTATTTGTATTTTCTTACTTTATGAATATAAATTTAATGTGATTTTAATTTTTGTCCTTTCAGTCTTGGACTGTAACATTAGAATAGGGTTTGTGTTTTACTGGTAATCACGTCATTTTTTTTTAATTTTTACCAGCTGATTTGAAGAAATACTAACAAAAAATACTAGCCACTATTCTATGTATCAATCAAATATTAATTGGTCAGATGTTGACAGTAGAAGGTGGACCATTGCATCTGCATCACTTGGACTTTAAACAGTCTGCTCTGGACCAGGACCAGACTACCTGCTTTGTAGGATGTTTTCCCTTTACACAGAATTTGCTGTTCAGATCTTAAGACTACAAGGGTGGTGACTGTGGTAAGATCAGTGATACCATGAAAAAGCTACTCTGATGTTTTTTTTCCAAGCAGGATTATGAAATTAGACATTTGTGCCCTATGGCCATATGTACGAAAAATTCCTTATCCAGGGTTGATTTTTACTTCTTGGTTTATACGCAAACTTTCAAATTCTAAAAGTAGAGAGTCATGAGGGGGATCTGAATGAAATGAGAGAATTAACCTCAGTTTTAATTGTCACATTTATTGGGCTGGCCTGACTCCCAATAGAGGACTATTGGTAACACTAACAGATTTTGATTTTTATTACCCCTTGTTTTGCGTACCTGGTGACTCCATGAACTGATGGGAAATGTTAATCAGGAAAATGTTATGACACTGGGCCTGTCTCATACCTAGAGAGAGGGACTAGAGTGTAAACTGTTTACTATTACACAGTATTTGACTTTGAGCCTGCAGCACTGTCAAGCTGTACCCACAGTGTTCCCTCATGGGTTCTGGTTGGGGTTGGCTTGGAGGCCCAGTTTTGCAACTGTCAGTTGTTATCTATTGTGAGGCTACGTCTCATGGTCCCCACCCTCTCCAACGGACTTCCAGGCCTGATTGGCTCAGGAAACCCTTGCCTTTTTTTTTTTTGTTGTTCATTCTTAACCCATCTTGACCTGTGCTAATGTGAATATTCAGTAATTTTGTATCCTCACATCACTGTATGTTCTAGGAAAAGTGAGGTGGGTATGTGTGTGTATGTGTGTGTGAGTGTGTGTGTGTGTGTGTGTGTGTGTGGGGGGGGGGGGGGGGGGGGGGGGGGGGTTGCGTGATGCATAAGGCATATCTAATCTACCGATCAGTTAAGAATTAGACCATTGTGAGCATGCATCACGTAACATTTCAATACAGTCCGAAGTCCAGTTGCAAAAATGAGAAACTAGCAAAAGATGGAAACATTATGTAAGGTGAGAAGAAATATGTAAGGGTGAAAAACACCAAATAAAAACAAAGATGCTTTCGGACGGAAGACATGCACTTAATTAAGGCAACATACACATGCCTTTAAAGTACGAAAATTTGCATGAGAGCTAAACTTCAGTTCAAGGAGGAAATGACAAAACAATCATTGACCTGCAAATCTGTGGTTCACAAACAAATCGGGTGTTTGAGAATTGGGCAGACATAGTTAGTAGTGTCCTTGGGCACATTAGGCAAAAAAGTTTGTCGTGGCTGACTCAACTTTAAACTTGGGCACTGTTGTATACTTGAAAACTCTGATATAGTCATAGCTATTGTACAGAGCCATGCATAATGACACTAATGATAACAGGAGCTGTGAGGCTTTTCTATCAGCTTGGCTGTGAATACAAGCCAAGTATTCAATGAGTCATTTGGGCTTTATTTACTCCATTATTTGGAAAATGAAAATGAAACATTCAAACATAACACAATGTAATAAAGCAACGTTAAAAATTTCCCACTGATAACAATTTGGTCAAGTTGTTTTGCATGTGTCAGTGAACAGTATTCTATCTCCTTACCACACTGGCAATGCAACATTTTGCATTCAGGAAAAAAAAGTATGTCATGATGTTAACATTTCAAAGCTTCTTTCGAGCTAAAACTACATGATAAGGCTTGTATGTGTGCACAATGCTTTTTCATGTGTCATTTTCTGCACCTAAGGAGTAACCAACATTCATAAACACTTGGTCAAAATTAAAGATAGATTTTACAATAATTAAAAAGTTTATAAGTTTATTAGTAATATATTACTTATCTTTCAGGCTGCTTTTCACCCAAGATTCCCTTTTTCCAATTAAAAAACCCAATTATTAAACAGAAAGTGGCACTCTATCTTTACAAAGCGCATTTCTCAATAAAAAAAAAAAAAAGGATTACCACATAAACACATTTTTTTTAAAGTCCGAATTAAAATACTTCAGATATATATACAAGTTCAAAACCCTAATTGTGTTCATAACTTCACACTGGGTTGCTCAAACGTGTCCACATATGTAATGTAGTCATTACAGACCTAAATTTTCACAAAGTTCTACTAATAAAAAAAAAGGAAAGCTGCTCTTTCTTTGCAAAAAAAATAAAATAAAATGCCAACGTTCTTTTCGTCATGGCAAAGAATGGGAAGTGCTGTATGGCAGTGCCCAGATATTGCTTATTACACCTAAAAAAGAAGGAACAAGGGAGTTTGTGATTTTTGTTGATACCTTCACAAGAATGCAACTTTTGTAAGGTCATGTCAGCGCTTTGGGGGGATTTCTCTTACCAAAAACAGTCACTTTCAGACACTTTTAAAAACACTTTTTTCCATTCTTGAAGAGAGAAGCTCTGGGGTGTGGGTCTAAGTTCTGTGGTGAAGCAAATGTTGAAAATGAAACGCATTTTCTTTTACACTGAGTTAATAATTCAGAGTGTATACAGCCTGCACAAAAATGTGGAAGTTTAACCTGTATGGTACCTTTTTCTTGATTTCAATGGAAAAACAAATGAAACGTTCATTGGTAAAAATTGCTATTGAGGCTGGTTGTCACAGAAAAAAACAATACAAAATCAGTTACTTCAGTCACTAAACTGAAAGATGATCCAATTTAAAATCTTCATTTTTTTTTTTATCATGAAATTAATGTGGAAATTATGAACACACCTGAAAGATGTCAATTTGTCATTTATGTTTGTCTGCAGAAACCACGGTTTATATTTTGTGTTTTCATTAATAGGGAAAACAATAAAAACTTAAAACACTACGCAGATTAGAATTTCACTTTGATGGGTGTCTAATGTGGATCTTTATAAGCAAAATCAAATTTGACAGGCAAAAATTTCTCCACATCTTCAAATGGTAATAGATTATATGGTCTTGACTGTGTGTAATATTCAAAACTGTTGGAAAATCTGCAGTACTGTATATAACAATACTTTTTCAATAATAAATGTGAGCAAACAATGCAATCACTGCATCATAACTGGTTCATGAGAAGTTTGTAGATGCCTTTCCTCACGTCTCCATGGTCAATAAGTGCTTATGTTCAATGCAAGCAAGCACTCGAGTGGAACACCTGAAGGAATGCAAGCTTAACTAAGAGGGGCCCATTCACTGAGGTCATACTGGACTTAATGCGTTGTGTACACAATATTCAAAAAATAAGAAAGAAAATTAAGTTTCAAATATTTTCACTGTATACTTGTGTTCTGATAATTCATTAAAAAAAAAAAAAAAAAAACTAGCTTCTTAATTTTTGTAAACACTAAAACAGTAACTCAACTGCTTCTTTTTTAATTACCAAAAAACTAAAAAACTGTCAAGCTATTTAATACAGTTCATGTTTATTCAAGTGAATGTTCTGGTATGAAGTTTAAATTTTAAAAATTTTCCTCACATACTGGGTATCAAATGGGTTCAATGTGCCCCATATGGTGTCAATTATTTACCTTAACAATGCTTGCTGTAGAGGATGGATAATGTATACATTGTGGTGGATTGAAGTAAACAACATTTTGTAAGACTTTATCCTCAAGAATGACAGGTTTTTTGTTTGTTGTTTTTTTTTAACATATATCTCATTTTCATGTAAAAACAAAACCACGTCCAACTTGCATAGGAGCTTGACTTATTTGATACATTATTAAAGACAATGAGTGATTTTTTTCACCAACTCAATCAGGCAAGAAATTTTAATACATGCACTCCACATTGAACACCAGTTTATGTATTTCAGACTCATCTGTTATTGTAAACTCAATCAGAATTAAGCTAGTACCTTATTTCAACAGTGGACACCATTTTGAGCTCTGGGCCATACATATCTGTTTATTCACGTTTACCACCTCCTTGCATTTGTCTCTGTCCTGTCCCATCCCCACCTCCCTTTTTCTTCACACCCATCCCCACACCTCCATTACCTTTCCCTTCATCTTCTGTCTTTAATTCCCTCCTCTCCACATTGTATCTGTCCTCTATGTCCCCCTCCTCTCTTACCATCCCCTCTCAGTATTCAGAAAGCTCTTATTAAGGGCATGGTGTCCCAAAACCAAAGTCAGTAGTTCTGGTGGCTGGATGTTTCATCACTGGCAGGAATCTTGGGCGTGGTTCCTAAACAGGGAGGTGGGTGGAGATGGCTGTACTACTTGTTCTGGTTTTCATGCCAGACTGGAGCTGGGGCCTCTTCTTTGTTCCTGCTCAACTGGTGTCCAGCACTGGCTCTGGTTCTGTGTGCACTGGTGTCCACTCTATGGTGTGAGCCTACTGTGGATGTTGGTATTCCTTGTGTGCTTCCCCTTCCTTCCTTACTCTAAGGGCTGCCAGGTGGCCTTCTTCATGCAATGACCCAGTGTCACCTGAAGGCACCTCAAAAAGGGAGCAGGATGGACGATGCTGGAGTACTGAAAGACTGCCTTCCATGGTCCTCACTGACCACAACCAAATGGGTAATTGTTTTCAGCCCAGCCCACCATGCTGACCCAAAATGTTTGCCAGGCCACAGTCATTGCAGCCAGGCAATACTCCATCGCTGACCACCCCACATTTCTAGACATTTTTCAGTCACACAGGCTAGATCCGCCATCACTCACTGTCGGTGAAAGGTTGACTGTGCCACCTGATGTTGACCTCTCACATCAAAGCTCCTGGAGAGAGATGTGCCCTCTCCCTCAGCACTCCCTGCTATGCCACCTCTCAGTGAGTGAATGCGCCCCTCCCCCCCCTCCCCTGGTGTTTAGAAAGTTAGGGAGCCATATTTACTTTTGTGATGGATCTGATTAGCTATTTCCATAGAACCAGCATCCAATCTAGACCAGCATGGTAACACTGTTGCATTAAAAATGCAACTATCTAGCATAAAATTGATGTGCTCCTGATCTGCACTGCTTGCTAATATGTCACCATGTCAAACTTGGAGTTAAGATGACAAAAACATAGTGGATTTGTATAGAAAGGAAGAACACACACACTATACTGAATGAATGCTCTTTGTGGTGTGTGTGTGTGTGCATGTGCATGTGTGTGTGTGTGTGTGTGTGTGTGTGTGTGTGTGTGTGGTGTGTGCGCGCGCGCGTGCAAGCACATGTGTGCATGCAAGTGTATGTTGGAGCGTGTGTGCATGCGTGCATGTGTGTGTGTTTGTACATGCATGTCTTAAGTGTTAAATGTCCACAATACTGTCAGCATGTCAAATATTACATGGTAACTAAATTCAATGGTCAGTAATCTTACACAAAAACTTTGAGTTCATTTGAGGGTTTGCTGGAATATATGCACACATTTGCTCTGTGTGTGTGTGTGTGTGTGTGTGTGTGTGTGTGTGTGTGTGTGTGTGTGTGTTCATTTTATTTTTTGTAATTTGTTTTTTCTTCAGTATGTGCTCTCAAAATGGTGTCCAAAACTGGAAGACTGGAATAGCTGTATACTTTTGTTCACAGGCCCAGATGTCTAACATTTTATGGGCACTGGTTTTGTACAAAAACATAAGAAAAACAGATTTCTAATGTCCATAAGAGAAACAGGTGGAAAAAAGTCCTTTCAGGATTTTGAAGTGCCCGAAAAAAAAAAGTATTGTTTTATGCTGCTTTCCTTCACACATGCAACCTCTGGGAAATATATCACCTAAAATGTATGTAATTCTTATTCACTGAAGGCTCAATCACTTAATATAGTGAAGCAAGTTTATTTCTCTTTTACTGATAGTGATACAGCAAATAATTCTTGAAAAATTTGAAGAGCATATGAACATTAGACAAGATAATAGCAGGCTGAAAACAAGCAGTTGAGAAAAACCAGCATAGATCTATGTTCGTTTCCACTGTAGATCTAACTCATGTTTGATAACTGATATTATCATTAAATATTTTCTGTTTCATTCTTCTGAGGTGACAAGTAGGTATCATTTAAAATGTTATGTTTGTGCTTATGTTTTCAATTGGCAGAACAAATTTTCAAACGAAAATTATAATTAACTTATATAGATCTACAAAGAAACAATATTTTGCAGTTTGATCATATATCCTGTGACCCAAAGCCATTTCCCAGTACCCAGTATCATTTTCAAATACTTGTTAGTGTATATGTGTGTCAGTGTGTGTGTGTGTGTGTGTGTGTGTGTGTGTGTGTGTGTGTGGGTGTGGTGTGTGTGAGAGAGAGTGAGAGAGAGAGAGAGAGAGAGAGAGAGAGAGAGAGAGAGAGAGACAGACAGACAGAGACAGAGACTGAGGAGAGAGGAAAAGAAGACAGACATATAACACTTTAAATGTGGTTTGTTATCAAACCAAAACAACCACAAATCTGTAAACGTTACACATACCCAAAACACCAATTTACTCAGTGACAGAAAAGACACACACAAAAAAATTACAAAGACGGAAGATATTCATACAAAAACAAAATATGCAATATCGTCAAAAGTCATTTAGCCTACACCATATTTTATTTTGACAAGGCCAGTTTGTCAAATAATTCTGGTAGAAGCTTCAAGACATACCTCCTTTCCCTCCTTTTTTCTTTTTTCCTTCCAGGACTGATAAGTGTGTGTGTGTGTGTGTGTGTGTGTGTGTGTGTGTGTGTGTGTGTGTGTGTGTGTGTGTGTGAGAGAGAGAGAGAAAGACCTTGGTCTTGTAATAGCTGAATGCCAATTCAAAAATGATTGTTAAAAAAAAAGGTCCTATATAATCACAACCTAATCTACCAAATCAGATAAATATTTAGCCTGGGCTAATTATTGAGCTATGGTTAAATAATCTGTTATGACACTTAAAACCTTTATTTAAAACAACAACAAAACACTGTTTAGTTGGTCACTTAAAGGTCAAATAATGGTATTGGACACTTAAGATTTTTTCTGCTTACTAATTTTAGTTTAAAACAATGACAAAACACATTTATATTGCACGTATAGGCCCTACATACATCTCTGCGAGAGAGAGAAAGCAAGAAAGCAAGAGACTGAGAGTGAGAGACAGACACAGACAGACAGAGACAGAGAGACAGTGAGAGAGAATCTCGAATTGCAGTAACTGATGCAAGGCTGGTCTCGATCTGCGAGCTGCGCAGTGCAGCTAAGACAGAGGGTGTGTCCTCGAACTGATCTCAGAGCTTAACTTCTGGTCAAAAAATTATTGATTGTTTTGGGGTAAAACAATAACCCCGAGTGTCGATCACCGATATCTAAATACACTTATTTGTAAATCAAACATGTCACAATAAACATCGGGTGCAATAATTTGGAATGATCGCGAGTCTATCTTCAAAAAGCACACGTAAGTGGGATCTGCGATGTTGTTGGTTGTGAAGTACATTACAGAACTCCTAAAAATAGATCTCCTAGAACTGCTGTGAGGTCACATAACCAAGTGAGCTGACAATAACAACAAGCGCCTGAACACCAAATTTCGGTTTTTGCCCGTTGTCACCTTTATGTGTCTCTAAACTTTTTCCATTCTTAGCTTTTATTGCATTTTTTGAAAGTCTAGACCCATTATAAAGGCGTGTTTGGATAGCAAGCCGTTCAAGGCCAGTGAGGGCGCTCGAAAGACCAACATGCTCAAGCCCAAACAAAGAGAAATGGCGCGCTTCGAATTCGACACGAAAGAGGTCAAACTGCTCTTACCTGTATGCGTCCGAAGATGAGCTTTCAAATGAGAACTTTTGCCGTAGACCTTGTCGCAACCTTTGTACTGACATTTGTGCAGTTTCTTCGCATCACTTTTACACATTGTCTGATTTTGCTGGCCAGTCGTAGGTAGGCGTGGCCCTCCTTGCTTTGCTGCCACTGAGAGAATGATAATTGTGCAGGTCAGTTGGGTGAGAGGCTCTCCCTTCGAACTCGGGTACTGATTCCACCGGTTCCTGGGAGTACTGTTTAAGATCAGTGAGAATTCTGGCCAACATGAATGTTTCTGCTGGCTGGTTTCTGTCACTTTCTAAGTCTGATGGCGTGGCGCGCAGTTCGGCGTAGTTGGCGTTTTCATCCGTTCCACTTCCAGAGCCAGAAGGCTTGGTTCCAACCGTTTTCTGAGGGCCTGGATGAAGACATAGCTAGAAGACATTCTGCTGCAAAGTTCGTTTCAAAATCTGCATTATTCTCGTTATTAGCCATCTTGGTTGATCACTAAGTACTTCTGTACAGTTAGCAAAACGGTTTGATGGGCGTGGATGAAAAACGGTAGCGTTCACTACAAAGCACCACACACTTGTGCCCGCGTGGTCGTCTCGCTTCCGATCGAAAACTTGTCGACACAATGGCTGTCTCGTTGTGATTTGACCTTGGCCGTAGATTTTCTACATCCAGGTCCACGTAAAGATGAGAAACCAATTGCAAAATCACAGCTCTTTGTCTGTCAGAATGATTGGGATCAGTTTACATCACAGCTGATCACATCAA
>JADBJO010003269.1:5000-22500 GCA_016801955.1 Conus betulinus
GGTAGGTGTGGTGCACGTATCTGCAGACTTCCTTCTGCCTCAGCAATTCCCTCTCCCTCCCTGCTCGCCCTCCCCCTCTTTGCCTGCGCCTCGCTCTCTCTCTCTCTCTCTCTCTCTCTCTCTCTCTCTCTCTCTCTCTCTCTCTCTCTCTCTCTCTCTCTCACCCACGAATATACGCAAGCAGAAAAATCAGCGATGAACATGAAAGGTGCCATAATTTCTATCAGCTGTGGCCTGGTGATGAGAACATGACCCAAAAAAAACCGCAGGCCAGAAGACCAGAACATCTGGACATAGCTACAAAGCACACACACCCCCCTCCCCCCCCTCCCCCCACCCCCCCCCCCTCCCCCCTTTGTCCGCTCCCCAGCCAGCGGCCGCTGAAGTGCCAGGGACGGATTAGCAGAAAGCAGCGGTGCTGATGTTGAGGAGTGAAGACACTCATCTGTGGCGGCATCTTGTGATGGCCTTGTCGTGGAATCCTGTGATGATGATGAGGGACCAATGAGGCAGGAAGAGCTCACAGTGTCTGGTAGATTTGTAGTCCTCTCCTCTAGCGTCCTTCTACGTCCGTCTTCTACGTCACATCCCTATGGCCCGGGACTTCTGGTCTGCCAACGTCACATCCCTATGGACCAAGACTTCTGGTCTGCCAACGTCACATCCCTATGGACCGGACATCTGGTCTGCCGACGTCACATCCCTATGGGCCGGGACTTCTGGTCTGCCGACGTCACATCCCTATGAACCGGGACTTCTGGTCTGCCGACGTCACATCCCTATGGACCGGGACTTCTGGTCTGCCAACGTCACATTCCTATGGACCGGGACTTCTGGTCTGCCAACGTCACATTCCTATGGACCGGGACTTCTGGTCTGCCAACGTCACATCCCATGGACCGGGACTTCTGGTCTGCCGACGTCACATCCTATCGGCTGGGACTTCTGGTCTGCCGACGTCACATCCCTATCGGCTGGGACTTCCGGTCTGCCAACGTCACATCCCTATGGACCGGAACTTCTGGTCTGCCGACGTCACATCCCTATGGACCGGGACTTCCGGTCTGCCAACGTCACATCCCTATGGACCGGGACTTCTGGTATGCCGGCGTCACATCCCTATCGACTGGGACCTCTGGTCTGCCGACGTCACATCCCTATCGGCTGGGACTTCTGATCTGCCAAAGTGTTCTTTTCTGACTCACTCTCCCCCTATTTTTCCCCTTTTCTCTGAACTGCCATCCACTTCTTCCTGCTTTCAAGGCCAGTTCTGTTGTCTTTGTTCTAGAAAGTCTTTCACAGGCGTTTTGCTGTGGTCACATTCATCATTTATGACATACTAGCTTCTCTGTCTCAGTCGGTCTCAGTCTCGGTCTCTGTCTCTGTCTGTCTCTGATATTTGACTGATACTACAATTTCTAAATTTCGCAAAGTGTTTGTGAGATTTCGACTTGGTATTAGTGATGTGAATGTCCATCAAAGGTATACACTAAACTCCAAAAACTGTCCATTCTGTAATCAAATCGAGGATGAAAGACATTTTTTGATCGTTTGTCCATCCTATAAAGATTTAAGAGATAAATATATTTTGCCTCATACTAGAAACGTTCATCAAGTGTCATTGCTTCTTTTACTGCAAAATGCTCTGTAGCTATGTTCATTTCTAAAGCACTAAAACGAAGAGAGGAACTGTTATCAGTTAACACAAAAATGCCAGAGTAATTTCAGGAAGAACATTTTGTTATGCAAATATTTTCTTTCATAATTTTTCAGTATGTGCGCCGAGCGCGTGTGTGTTCTACTTTTGTTCTTGACCTCATTGTAGATCGGTCGGTGGTCTTTGCAATTTTTTTTTTAGTAGGAGGGAGGTGTTACTGTCCAGACTGACCAATGTCCGGGGTGTCAATAGTTCAACTGCCATGTTACTTCTTGTTGTAGATCGTCTTTGTTGTTTTTGTTGTTGTTTTTCACGACTGAACTAGCCTTCCGAGTGTGGTTGCACTCCTGAGGAGGCCCTGCGTCCATGTCACAGCGCTGGTTCAGCAACTTCTCTGGCTCTGTGTCACACATCGGTTCATTGGCTCTGTGTCACACATCGGTTCATTGGCTCTGTGTCACACATCGGTTCATTGGCTCTGTGTCACACATCGGCTCATGTCACACTGCTAATTCAGCAACTTCTCTGGCTCTGTGTCACACATCGGTTCATTGGCTCTGTGTCACACATCGGCTCATTGGCTCTGTGTCACACACATCGGCTCATGTCACACTGCTAATTCAGCAACTTCACTGGCTCTGTGTCACACATCGGTTCACTGGCTCTGTGTCACACATCGGTTCACTGGCTCTGTGTCACACACATCGGTCACTGGCTCTGTGTCACACACATCGGTTCACTCACTGCTCTGTGTCACACATCGGTTCACTGGCTCTGTGTCACACATCGGTTCACTGACTCTGTGGCACACATCGGTTCACTGGCTCTGTGTCACACATCGGTTCACTGGCTCTGTGGCACACATCGGTTCTGGCTCTGTGGCACACATCGGTTCCAGTACAAGCTTGGAATCATCGTGCACCGCCATTTTGATAGGGGGTCACTTTCGCCGTATTTGTCTGTCTACCGCCATTTTGATAGGGGTCATTTTCGCCGTATTTGTCTGTCTACCGCCATTTTGATAGGGTCGCTTTCGCCGTATTTGTCTGTCTACCGCCATTTTGATAGGGTCGCTTTCGCCGTATTTGTCTGTCTACCGCCATTTTGATAGGGGTCACTTTCGCCGTATTTGTCTGTCTAGTTCAGCACGTACCATACTTCACGTAGTCTGGTCGACATGAGTTTTCATTCATAGAAGGACAGAACGTTACAATGTAAAGATTGAACAGCAAGTCGTCCTGTTCGTTACAATGTAAAGATTGAAGAGCAAGCCGTCCTGTTCATTACAATGTAAAGATTGAACAGCAAGTCGTCCTGTTCGTTACCAATGTAAAGATTGAACAGCAAGTCGTCCTCTTCGTTACATGTAAAGATTGAAACAGCAAGTCGTCCTGTTCGTTACAATGTAAAGATTGAACAGCAAGTCGTCCTGTTCGTTACAATGTAAAGACTGAACAGCAAGCCGTCCTGTTCGTTACAATGTAAAGACTGAACAGCAAGTCGTCCTGTTCGTTACAATGTAAAGATTGAACAGCAAGTCGTCCTGTTCGTTACAATGTAAAGACTGAACAGCAAGTCGTCCTGTTCGTTACAATGTAAAGATTGAACAGCAAGTCGTCCTGTTCGTTACAATGTAAAGATTGAACAGCAAGTCGTCCTGTTCGTTACCAATGTAAAGATTGAAAAGCAAGTCGTCCTGTCGTTACAATGTAAAGATTGAACAGCAAGTCGTCCTGTTCGTTACAATGTAAAGATTGAACAGCAAGTCGTCCTGTTCGTTACCAATGTAAAGATTGAAAAGCAAGTCGTCCTGTTCGTTACAATGTAAAGATTGAACAGCAAGTCGTCCTGTTCGTTACAATGTAAAGATTGAACAGCAAGTCGTCCTGTTCGTTTATTTCTTGCAATGAAAATCTCTTCAGATTTCCCAGACGCCAAATAAGTTCATGGGAGATTACATTTCTTTCTCAGCACAACATCACATCCGTTCCAGTTTTAAAATAGCCTTACGATTAGCCGGTGTAGACAAGCTAACTGCTGATATATGACGTTTGTCGGATGGCGCAGAGAGAGAGAGAGAGAGAGAGAGAGAGAGAGAGAGAGAGAGAAGGATGGGGAGAGGGAAGGTTTTGGGAAAGGGGGAGGGGTGGAAGCATGGCATGGTATGGGGTCAGGGGGTGGGGAGAGAAGTGGGGAAGTGGTGTGGGTGGGGTGTTTTTCCTTCAGGGAATTGCGAGGGGACAGCCCATTGAGTTGCTCGTGCAAGACATCCGAGGCTTCATGTTGTGTACCTGAGTCCTCTTTCTCTCCTCTGTTGAGCAGTTCACTATCCACATGACCAAACAAGGCTGTAGGTAAAAACCACAGCAGCGACAGTAGCAGTACATGTTGCACGTGCAAGGGGTGTCCGTGTCAACACTGTTCACTCTCTGTTCAGCACTGAACCCTTCCAGAGAGTCAGGAAGGCTGAAGCAGACATGCAAGGAAGGAAACTAGACTGCTCTGGCCTCGCCTCGTCATGGCTAGATGATGATGATGATGATGATGATGATGATGGAGGTGGTGGTGGTAATGATGATGAGGGTTATCATTTTTTTTTTTAAATTATTATTGTTGTTTGGTTGTTGTGGTGGTAGTGTGGCGGTGATGTTCTTGTCCTTGTTATCATTGTCATTATTATTATTATTATTATTATTATTATCATCATTGTTATTATTATTATTATTATTATTGTTGTTGTTGTTGTTGTTGTTTTCATCATTGTTGTTGTTCTTGCTCTTGTTCTTGTTGTTGCTGTTCTTGTTTTTTGTTGTTATCATTATCATCATAACTATCATCATTATTATCATTGTTGTAATGATGATGATGATAATGATATCATCATCATCATCATCATCATCATCATCATCATCATCATCATCATCATCCTTGTCAGTGACTGGGCAGTTGTACTGGCTGTTATGGCATCAAGGCAGATTGTTGCTGAAGGACAGTCAGCTATCATCATCATCATCATCACCATCATCATCATCATCATCATCATCACCATCATCATCATCATCATCATCACCATCATCACCATCATCACATTGTCAGTGACGGGGCAGTTGTACTGGCTGTTATGGCATCAAGGCAGATTGTTGCTGAAGGACAGTCAGCTATCATCATCATTATCATCATCATCATCATCATCATCATCATCATCATCCTCAGCATCATCATCATCATCATCACCATCATCACCATCATCACATTGTCAGTGACGGGGCAGTTTGTACTGGCTGTTATGGCATCAAGGCAGATTGTTGCTGAAGGACAGTCAGCTATCATCATCATTATCATCATCATCATCATCATCATCATCATCATCATCATCATCATCATCATCATCATCATCATCACATTGTCAGTTTTACACCCTTCTAAGGAGCTATGGCTTTTATGAATAAACCCCCCCCCCCGCCCCCCGCTTTCTCTGTCTCTCTCTGTCTCTGTCTCTGTCTGTCTGTCTGTCTGTCTGTCTGTCTGTCTGTCTGTCTGTCTGTCTCTCTCTCTCTCTCTCTCTCTCTCTCTCTCAAATGATGTGTAAAGATAATAAATGATGTGTCAAGCCAGTTACATGAGTAATTACTAATGAACTGTGTGCTGTTTCTTATCTATGTACACCCTTCTAAGATCTAGGAGGTAAGGCCTTTATGAATACCTCTCTCTCTCTCTCTCTCTCTCTCTCTCTCTCTCTCTCAAATGATGCGTCAAGATAATAAATGATGGGCTAAGCTAGTTGCATGAGTTTATATTAAGAAATATTATTGTGCGCGGTTTCTTATTTATTTACACCCTTCCAAAGAGCCAAGGCCTTTATCTCTCTCTCTCTCTCTCTCTCTCTCTCTCTCTCTCTCTCTCTCTCTCTCTCTCTCTCTCTCTCTCTCTCTCTCTCTCTCTCTCTCTCTCTCTCTCTCTCTCTCTCTCTCTCTCTTTCTGGGAACCTGTCCAGGCCCAGCTCCAGTGACCCCTGAAGGCAGTCAGCGAAGCGTGGTGCGCTGACCGTGTCCTCTGAGCTCCGGTCTGGCATCGCCTGCCAGCTCTGCTTTTATGCTTACCTGCCTCTCTGGAACCCAGCCCACTTGGCTTTCACCTAGGCGTGTTTTCCACGTGGTGCGTGTGTGTGTGTGTGTGTGTGTGTGTGTGTGTGTGTGTGTGTGTGTGTGTGTGTGTGTGTGTGTGTGTGTGTGTGTGTGTGTGTGTGTGTGTGTGTGTGGTGTGTGTGTGTGTGTGTGTGTGTGTGTGTGTGTGTGTGTGTGTGTGTGTGTAGATACTATTACATATCACACTAACTTCAAGTACGATGAAATGGTTACCTTTATTTTCTAGAAAGCGAGTAAAGCATGCACGGAAAATCCGTCTTTAACTAAATTTATGACTTGATGTGACACATTTATCTTTAAGGGAAAAAGGTTAGAAGAAGAAGAAGAAGAAGAAGAAGAGCTGTTTTCCAGTCAGTGCGCTATAACTTTACTGCTGTTCTGAACTGGAGATCAGGGACCAGCACACCACAGTCGTTTCGCCCTCCCTAGAGGGTCGTCAGGCTGGCTAATGGCTGCTGATGACACGCTAGTGAGAAGAGCTTCAACAGCAGCCGCAAAAGAAAAACTCCCCCAAATCAGGTAAATCCTCTTGCCCCATGACGCGCAAATGACTGACGAAGGCAAACATGCTCCGTCAGCGAAGAGAAAATTAAGAATTCGGACTTGATTAGCAGATCGGAATTCGATTTAAAATCAAAAAGTCGAGATGTCACAAAGACACCACCCGATCAGCCAATAATAACAGATAGAAATTGATACGAATGAACACACACGCGCGCGCGCGCGCGCACACACACACACACACACATACACACACACACACACACACACACTTACACACACACACACACACACACACACACACACACACACACACACACACACACACACACACACACACACACACACACACACATTAATATTTTCAGTACTGCAATACATATTCGTAGCTCTTCCTGCAGTTTCTTGGCACTAACCACATTCTCTCCGCTTTGCTGGCTGCCTCGGTAAAAGCAGGTGCATGCAAAATGTGTTCGCCTGATTGTGACAATGCCACAGAAGAACAAGGCAGCATATTCTCTGAGATGCCACGTTTAGACTGATACTGCCAAGCCGTGGTCTGCTGAGGTGTCTTTTACAGGAGCCGAAAGGCAAGTCCAGACAGACGTAACAAGACAACGGTTCTGTTCACAGTCAGATTTAGGTTGTCAGTAAAAGATGTGTTGCTCATTCTATAACGTCCTAGGTTGTCCTTAAAGGGTGTCTTGTTCATTCTATAACGCCCTATGTTGTCAGTAAAGTATGTGTTGTTCATTCTATAACGCCCTCTGCTTTATCTCACAGTCAAATGTAGATTGTCAGTAAAGGATGTGTTGTTCATTCTATAATGCCCTATGTTGTCAGTTAAATGTGTGTTGTTCACTCTATAATGTCCTCTGCTTTATCTCACAGTCAGATTCATGTTGTCAGTAAGGATGTGTTGTTCATTCTGTAACGTCCTAGGCTGTCAGTAAAAGATTGTTGTTCATTCTGTAACGCCTTCTGCTTTATCTCACAGTCAGATGTAGGTTGTCAACAAAGGATGTGTTGTTTATTCTATGGATGTGTTGTTCATTCTATAACGCCCTCTGCATTATCTCCACTCCCTCCTTCCCCTTCTCCCCCTCATCTCCCCTCATTGTTTTCTGGAACTTTACTAAATCGCTGTCAACTATGGAGTTGCGCTCTAGGTGTCTATTCTGGTACAGCGACGGGTGTGGCTGGCCAGTCCGACGCGGGAATGAGTCCCTGTGGCAGAGGGCACAGGTGAAGTCTGACGCTGGTCTGTCTGCCTGGGCTGCAGCCTTTCTTCTCATTCTCTTTTCCCCGTGCTGCTGAGCGAGTGTCTCTTCGAACTTGGCATACATACATACATACATACATACATACATAATGAAACAATAACTCCAGTTCACCTAGTAGCAACACCACCGCTGAAGAAGGCAGACGGAGGTCTGTCGAAAGCTCCAAGTAAGTGCTATTCCTAGTTGAGTGACCTGTTTGAATCCGGTAGTCGAAACAAAAAATTGGTGTTACTGAATACCCTATGAAATCACGCAGTAAGCTGTTGTATATGTCCTCGTACAAACTGCTACTTGAGCAGAAATGCATGCCAAGTGTAACTGTAAGCACGTTTCCACAGACCGAAAAGAAAAGCACACGATCGAGCAACGAGGCTCACAATGAACTTGGTCTTCGTGCAGAAAATTATATTCATTATATCAATGCTTCTAATATTCAAAAGATTTGAAAGCTGCAATTTCCTCTCTTTGTATTGAAAAAGACCATCAGTGGCGCCAGCTGCTGTATCCAATGAAATGTTTTGACACTTACCGAGTGTTGCGTAGTGTTTCCTGTGTCAATTTATTTTACCTTCCTGGTCATGTGGAAATATCCCTCCTTTATGAGAGCAATGAGGAAAGTACACTGATGAGGAAAATAATAGAAAAAAAAGACTGACACTTTTTTCAAGCAAACTGTCCGGATCCTAAAACCCGTTACAGATTTGATGACCGGTTTTTACACACGACCGGAAGTGGATGACTGTGGGCCGAAGTCAAGAAGGCAAAGGCCAAGAATGCAACAACTGACGCCATCTTGGCCAGGCCTTTCAGTGGATGACCATGGGACAAAGTCAGCATGACAAAGGCCAAGAATGCAACAACTAAAGCCATCTTGGCCAGGCCTTTCAGTGGAAGACCTGTGGAAACAAACTCTTGCAGGCAGCGTTGGCCCTGGTGAAGAAGGAGGTGAGTAGGAAAAGAAGGCGGGGTGTAATGAGTGAGAGTTGAGGTTGGGGAGAAGGGGAGGGAAGTGGGGATACAGGAGGCGTAAGAGAGAGAGAGAGAGAGGGTGGGGGGAGATCTGTTAAATCTTACTGACACAATCCACCGTTAATGATTTAGGTCTGAGTCCACGGATACAATTTAGGCCCAAAACGCTGTATGTTTTTTTATTACACTCAAAGCTGCACCTGGCTTTTGTCGTCGGATCAGCCATTAACAAAAGCTATTCATTGCACAGTCCAGCCCTTGGCCCATACCATACCTGACTCTGAGGCAGGTCTCATGTCCATTTCTTTTTCTATGCAAGCACGATCCACATGACCCTTCATTTTTCTGTCGTCTGTAGACTTTTCACTCCAAAATCCTTTTGCCATACAATGGCGTCCACAAGTCATGCATCACTCTGCTATTCTTGCCCCCATTAAAAAGAAATTTTCAGGGCCAAGGCGGTTTTTTCGTCTGTTCAAACTTTGTTGTTGCTACTTGACCTTTGCTGTAACCCTGACCTGTGACCTGTATTAGGCGTCAGTGATCCTGTCACAAAAATTTTTGAAACGCACAAAATGCACAAAAATATTGAAGCGCACAATACGCACAAGAATGTTGAAATGCACAATATGCACAGAAAATGTTGAGGCGCACAATACGCGCAAAAATGTTGAAGCGCACAATACGCGCAAAAAAGTTGTTGAAACGCACAATATGCGCACAAAATATAATCTTTTTTGACTTGCATTTCTATTGTTGGCAGATTTTGCAATACTAAGTGGAAATTGCGCATGTACTCCCTCGGCATAAGAGTTGTAGAGCGACCACAATCAACATTTTGATTCTTTTGTCGCTATATTGAGAAGGCCCACGAGTCAGGGTTCAGTGTTGTTTTTGTGTGTCAGGGTTTTTTTTGTTTGTTTGTTTTTTGGGGTTTTTTTTAATAAAAAAAATTCCATTAGCATTTCCAGTCTTGCTGCCACCAAGACACATCATCCAGTCCTCATGGGGTCTCCTCTCACAAGATCCCTCCACACACATAACCAGTCTTGCTGCCACCAAGACACCCACTCAGTCTTTTGTTTTTGGAAATCCCCTCTCACATAATCCACTCTAGATTTTTGCCTTGTGGAACTTTCCCTTTTTCTGTTCCTTTCCTTCTCTCTCTTTCTTTCCCTCATCCTTTCTTTTTCCTTTCCCTCTTCCCTTTTTTTTTTTTTTTTTTTCCTTCCTTTCTACTAGAGATTTGCTCCGCCATTTCATCTCCCCTGGGTCCCCCAGAGTTAATCCCCAGAATGACCCAGGTGAGCCAGGCAGAGCCTTCAGGACTACATATTATGTATTACCTCCCCCACCCTTTCCCTCCCCTCTTCCCCGCCCCTTTCTACATATGACTCAAAACAGTTTTTGCTGACGGCCCCTAGCGAGACCATCCAGGACAGTGTCTTTCAGGTGGTTATTTATTTTCATCCTGAATGTTTCCATGGACTCGGCGTTGACAATGCACTGTGGCAGCTGGTCCCATTCCCCGAATGGTGCGTGGCAGGACGAGAAATGTCTGTATCTGTTGGCACCCTGGGACGAGATACGTTGGAACTGCTGGTTATATGTCCTCTGCGGTGTCGCTCTGGAAGAGGTAACAGCTTGGTTTTATCGACTCGAGCCAGGTCATGACGTATTTTAATTTATACAGCATGGCGAGTCGTGCTGCCTGTCTTCGTCGCTGCAGAGATGGCCATCCCAGACTTTCCAACATGTGTCACACTTGTTGTTCTGTGGTAGCGGTGGGGGACAAATCTGGCTGCTCTCCTTTGAATGGCTTCCATCTTGTTTTTGTCACCCTCAAGGTAAGGGTCCCAGACTGAGCAAGCATATTCCAGGACCGGTCGCACAATAACAAGATACGTTTTTCTCGCTGAGCCTAGTAGAGGCTGTCTTAAGGTTTCGACGGAGGAGTCCCAGGGTGCGTCCTGCCTTTGCCACTATGTGGTCTATGTGTTTGTCCCATTCCATGTTTGCTTGGAGGGCGACTCCTGGGTATTTTGATGACTGCACAGTCGCTGGGGTGTGACCATGGAGTGCATATTCGCTTAGAATAGGGTGTTCGTTTCTGGTCATTATCTTTGTCATCGTCATTGTCCTTCCTCTCTCTCTCTCTCTCTCTCTCTCTCTCTCTCTCTCTCTCTCTCTCTCTCTCTCTCTCTCTCTCTCTCTTCTTTAATTGCATTACTCCTGTGCGTGAGGGCATAAGAAAATATTACGAATTTATTTGTTTTTGTTAACCTTTCATTTGATACACACTAAGAGTATATGTTGCTATTTGTTTGCAGGAAAGAAAGAGGGAAATGTTATTGTTCTGTTATCCCCCACCCCACCCCCTTTTGTCAGAAGACCTCTTTCGTAATGACAATAAAATATCAAGGTGCCAAACTGTTAAAACTCTCTCTCTCTCTCTCTCTCTCTCTCTCTCTCTCTCTCTCTCTCTCTCTCTCTCTCTCTCTCTCTCTCTCTCTCTCTCTCTCTCTCTTCTTTTCTTTAATTGCATTACATTACTCCTGTGCGTGATGACATGAGAAAAAATTACGAATTTATTGTTTTTTTGTTAACTTTCATTTGATACACACTAAGAATGAATGTTACCATTTGTTTGCAGGAAAGGAAGAGGGAAATGTCATTGTTCTGTTATCCCCCCACCCCACCCCCCTTGTCAAAAGACCTCTTTCGTAATGACAATAAAATATCAAAGTGTCAAACAGTCAAAACGGCTCTCTCTCTCTCTCTCTCTCTCTCTCTCTCTCTCTCTCTCTCTCTCTCTCTCTCTCTCTCTCTCTCTCTCTCCACCCACGCACTCAGCAAGTCGGTGTTGTAATAAGCATTCCACAGAATAAGCAATGTACGGCATGTTATGAGATAGGACAGAGTAATCATGATAAGCAAAATAGTCCTCTCTCTGTCTCTGTCTCTGTCTCTCTCTCTCTCTCTCTCTCTCTCTCTCTCTCTCTCTCTCTCTCTCTCTCTCTCTCTCTCTCTCTCTCTCTCTCTCTCTCTCTTGTTCGCCTCGCTACCCAGATCTGTTGACCATCACTGTCATAATCATCCAGATGAGTAGAGAGAGAGACACTGGTTACGCCGACTTGCGTTCTGGCACCAACGCCGCCCTGATCACAGGCGCTCAGATTACAGGCATGTGCTGTGTTCTCTGTGTGGTCAGCCAAGTCCGGTCATCATGATACACACATGTGTTGTGTTCTCTGTGTGGTCAGCCAAGTCCGGTCATCATGATACACACGTGTGTTGTGTTCTCTGTGTGGTCAGCTAAGTCCGGTCATCATGATACACACGTGTGCTGTGTTCTCTGTGTGGTCATCATGATACACACATGTGTTCATATATGTAATCTGCCATTAAGAATGGTACCATATTGTTTGCTGCCGATAGCAGTAATAGTTCTATACTTATTCGAGTGATTTACATCACCTTTCTTTAGGTCAACCTCTATGAAAAAAAAATCCTTTGTCAAACAAAGTGTTCAATGTTTTCACACACACACACACACACACACACACACACACACACACACACACACACACACACACACACACACACAGAGCCTGCTCATTAGAATGTTTATATACAGCTCACCAATAATTCAATCAGGACCAGCAGATTTACGATTTTCAGCTGACAATGGCAAACAATACTTCTTCCTTAGAAACTGGATGATTTATATATATCATCACTTTCATCATTAACATCTTCTTTTAAATTGTCATTAAGTACTTCTTTCTCTACCAATGATTTGAAGTAATTACAAAAAATATCAACAGAAATGCTATTCTCTAGCTATGACCGTTTAAATAAAGGTTTTCACATCTCATTTCAGAACTCTTTCTGTTTATGTATAGAAGTTGCAAGTCTCCTTACGGACGAACTGTTAAATTGTTTGTATTTACTCTTAAGCAATTTTAATTTTCACGTCTGGCTATACTATATTCATAACATTCATGTTTCAGCATGAAAGCCTGGATACACTTAGAGAGATAGAGAGACAGACAGACAGAAAGAGAGACAGACATACAGACAAGCAGGAAGACAGACAGGCAAAAACACACAGATGTGACAGAATACAATCACCAAAGAGAGACAGAAAACAGGGAGAATTGTTCTCTTTGTGCGTGCGCGCACGCGCGCGCGCACGTGTGTGTGTGTGTGTGTGTGTGTGTGTGTGTGTGTGTGTGTGTGTGTGTGTGTGTGTGTGTGTGTGTGTGTGTGTGTGTGTGTGTGTGTGTGTGTGTGTGTTGTGCTTAGGTGTGTGTGCGAATGTGTGTGTGTGTGTGTGTGTGTGTGTGTGTGTGTGTGTGTGTGTGTGTGTGTGTGTGTGTGTGTGTGTGTGTGTGAGTGAGTGTGTGCGTGTGTGTATGTGTGTGTGTGTGTGTGTGTGTGTGTGTGTGTGTGTGTGTGTGTGTGTGTGTGTGTGTGTGTGTGTGTGTGTGTGACTCAATGGTGTCTACCTCCACACTTACATGCAAAGACAAACATGCGCCCCGCACACAACACACATCTGACTCTTTCACAAACACCAATCAAAATACCATTTAGAGTTCTTCCACGGGGAGTCTGATCTCTCTTTTTTTTTTTCTTTGTCCCATACGTATACAGATTTGTCAAGGGAGCGAAACCTCACACATAGGGCTTGAAGCGCTCTAGAGGAAAAACATGCCGCGCGAGGTGTAGAGACAGGTAATGGACCAATTAGCAGCAGCGCCTTCACCTAGCGCATACGGTCCAACTGTGTCACAGAGGTTGAGGTGGTCAGGTAATCAATTGTCACGTGACTGATCGCACCTACGGTAGTGAGGACCCTCCCGGGGTGCAAGCCTTCCCGATAGCGAAAGGGAGGAAACTTTAACCACTAGGACCTCGGAGCATCGAGGAGCCGCTAAATACTCAGTACGCTGAAGTTGCTTTGTAAACAGACCTTGAAGAGCACTGTGTTGATGCTTTGTCAGGCTAGTTGAATGCGTGTTGACGGTGGAGTCGTAGCTTTCGTTTCATTCAGGTTTAAGCCTTTTAGAAACACATGCCATCTTTGCTTTTTCAGCATATCCTAGAGTGAAACAGTCCCAAGAGACAGACACCTCTGCTCTGCCATGTCATTTCCTTCACTAGTGGTCAATACCTAGGATGGGTATCAGGACACTTGGGCGACGATAAGCTCCACCAGTGTTGCCCCAACGCTTGATAAAACGGGACAAGAAGTCAGAAAGCAACATAACAACAACAACTACAACACACAACAACAACAACAACAAACAACAACAGCAACAACAACAACGACAACAACAACAACAACAGCAACAACAATGTGTCTTACACAGCATTTTCTGTTGGACGAAGCATGATTACATAAAAACTGACGTCAGGACGAATCCTGTTAGACACATCAGATCTGAGATGATTGTTACCTGCTCTGCCACTGCCGCAGAAGACGTCACGACAATCAACGTGTTCAGCCAGTGTGGCTTGGGGCTGCCATCCCATCACTTGTTTACACACAGTCAGTGTTTGTGTAGTGTGTCAGCCGTGTTTACACACACTCAGTGTTTGTGTAGTGTGTCAGCTGTGTCTTGTTTCTTTCGCTCCCTCCCTCTCTCTGCTTTTCCCCTCATTGCTTCCAGATCCAATTACTTGGCTTGTTTATCTCCTGATCCTGTACCTCAAGATTTGGTTTCTTTGACTGCTTTTGTTTGCTTCCTGTGAGTGTTGTGTTCTTCTGTTGCTTTTTAAGAAGCAGAGTGGAAGTGGATAGGGTTGCTGTGGGGGGTTTGTGTGTGTGTGTGTGTGTGTGTGTGTGTGTGTGTGTGTGTGTGTGTGTGTGTGCGTGTGTGTGTGTGTGAGTGTGTGTGTGTGTGTGTGTGTGTGTGTGTGTGTGTGTGTGTGTGTGTGTGTGTGTGTGTGTGTGTGTGTGTGTGTGTGTGTGTGTGTGTGTGTGTGTGTGTGTGTGTGTGTGTGTGTGTGTGTGTGTGTGTGTGTGTGTGTGTGTGTGTGTGTGTGTGTGTGTGTGTGTGTGTGTTTGCGGTTGTTTTTGTTGTTGTTGTTTGTACCCACTGAAAATCGATGCTGACACATATATTGATCAAGACAGTGAGGTGAGGATTTTAGCTTGGTTCTATCTGGATGAAAAATGGGACAACGATTTTCAGACTTCACTATTTCATTCCATACGTTTATTTAGAGGTGAAGTTCGGCACATATCCTATATCCTGCATTTGTATGAAGAAGGTGTCTCCGTAAATCTGAAATCATGCTATTCCGGTAATCAGTTGTGTATATAGATAGATAGATAGATAGATAGACAGATAGACAGATAGATAGATAGATAGATAGATAGATAGATAGATAGATAGATAGATAGATAGTGCACAGTTTACATGATCTGTTTTAGGACCTTAGCAAGAGAAGAACAATCAAACCTTTCATGTATCGTGTGCAGTTTAAATGATCTGTTTTAAGACCTTAGCAAGAGAAGAACAATCAACCTATCATATATCGTGCACAGTTTACATAATGTGTTTTAAGAGCTTAGCACGAGTAGTAGTAGTAGTAGTAGTAGTAGTAGTAGTAGTAGTAGTAGTAGTAGTAGTAGTAGTAAGCCTCCGTCGATCATAGCTGACCATGGATAGAGTATATCCGACCTAAGATTTCTATCTGTCCGGGCTGTCTGCTCGCCCCGAGCAGTGGCGCCTGCGGCTGTAGAGACCGATACGACGGTGGCAGTCTCTGTCACAATGGTCACGTCTGTATGCTGACACTGGTTTGTTGGCTGTCATCCCCTTTCTGCGGGCTCATATTTTCTGCCGCAGCAGCTGTCAGTTTGTCTCCGCCAATCTGCAGCTGTTTCTAGAGAGTGCTTCTCCAGCTGTTGCGGTCTGCCGCAAAGTTCTTCCAGGACTCCGTGTTGATCTCAAGCGCCTTCATGTCTCTTTTGCAAACGTCTTTGTATCTCAGCTGTGAGCGGCCAATGCTTCTCTGCCCTGCAGCAAGCTCTCCATGGAGGACGCCTTTTGGGATGCGACCATCCTCCATGCCACGAACATGGCCCAGCCAACGCAGCTGACACTGTCTCAGTAGGTTATACATAGTAGGGAGACCAGTGCGAGACAGGACATCTGTGTTGGTCACCCTGTCTTGCCAGGAGATGCCGAGTATACGCCGGAGGCTTCTGAGGTGGAAAAATTTAGGCTTTTCTCCTGGCGAGCATGCGTGGTCCATGTCTCACTGCCATACAGCAAGGTGCTGAGAACGCAGGCGTTATGCACACCCATCTTTGTCTTTGTGGTCAACTTGGAAAATGTCCACACTCTTTGTGTGAAGCAAGCAAGTTTTTGTGGCTACTTTTCCAATCCTCTTGTCGATCTCAGTTCAAGGGAGAGGTTATTGGTGATGGTGGTAAGGTAAGTGAACTGATGGCTGGCATCAAGCGCACAGTCATCATGGTGATGCTGGTGGTGACGGCGTGTCTTGACCAGGACAGTTGTCTTCTTTAGGCTGATAGTCAGACCAAAGTCTTTGCAGGCCTGGGAGAAGCGGTCCACCAGTGACAGCAGTTCCTGCTGGGTGTGGGTCGCAACAGCGGCACCATCAGCAAACAGCATATCTCTGATGAGGGCTTCGCAGACCTTTTGTCCTTGCTCATAGGCAGGCAAGATTGAAAAGCCTGCCATCTGACCTGGTCAGTAGGTAGATCCCCTCTTGAACTGTGCTGAATGCATGCCTCAGAAGGAGAGCAAAGAGATCCCAAAAGGGTAGGGGCAAGGACACAGGCTTGTTTGACACCGCTACGTATGTCGAAGGGCTTGGAGAGGTTGTCATTAAACTGCACAGTCCCTTTCATGTTCGAGTAGAAGGACCAATCAAGCTGTGGAGGTTTTTTTTTTTGTTGTTTTTTTTTTTTTTTTTTTTTTTTGGGGGGGGAGGGTGGGCAGCCGATCTTTCGGAAAGCTCTGAAAAGACCATCTCTGCTGACTAGGTCGAAGGCCTTGGTGAGGTCGATGAACGCAAACAAACAGGAGCATCCGCCGCTCTCTGCACTTCTCCTAGGGTTGGCAAAGAGCGAAGACCATATCTACCGTGGACTTCTCTGCTTGAAAGCCACACTGTGATTCCGGGTAGACACGTTTAGCCAGCTTTTGCAGGCGGATCAGGAGGACCCTAGCGTAGACTTTTCCGACGATGCTAAGAAGAGAGATGCCTCTGTAGTTATTGCAGTGGCTCCTCTCGCCCTTGTATTTGTACAGGGTGACAGTCTTGGCATCCCTCATGTCCTGTGGTACAGCTCCCTCAATTCAGCACTGACAGAGGACTGCGTGCAAAGGGTGCAGAAGGGCAGTCTTGCAGTGTTTGATGGATCTGGGGAATGCCATCATTGCCAGGTGCCTTGCCTGATGCCAGGCTGCAGATGGCCCTTGCTGAGTTCATCCACGGTCGGCTCTACGTCAAGCTCTTCCATTACTGGCATGCACTTGATGGTTTCAGGGGCTGAGGAGGTCACTGTGTTCTCTCTGGAGTGAAGGTCGGAATAGTGCTCCACCCATCTCTCCATCTGCTGGCTGGGGTCTTTTATTACTTCACCAGTGGAGGATTTGAGGGGAGCCGTCTTTGCTCTGCGTTGGTCCCAGTGTCTTCTTGATGCTGTCATACATCCCTCTGATATTGCCTCTTGCCGCGGCTGTCCGTATCTCCTCGCTGAGCTCTGTCCAGTACTCACTGGCACAGCGCCTGACATTTAGCGTTAACCTTGCTCCTGGCAGCCCTGAGGATCTGCAGGTTCTTCTCGCTGGGCGATTGCTTGCTCTCATTGAGTGCGGTGCACTTAATGGGAGTCATCTCAAACGCTTTGACCTCAAACCAGTCATGAGACTTCAAAGTTTTCTTCCCCAGAGGTA